>PVKU01002714.1:0-211825 GCA_004027475.1 Anoura caudifer
ATTCCATTTGCAGTTCCTGTGCTCATCATTGGCCCTCCTTCCATATGGTTTTTCCTTGGTGATCTCATCCATTCGCTTCAACCCTCACCTGTCTGTGGCTGACTCCCAAATTTCAGCTAGTCTCTCTCCTGGAGCATTTCCAGCTGTCTGCTGGGCTCTTCTCCTAAATCTCACTGGAAACTTGAAGTCAGTGCGTCTGGAATGGAAGTCAGCCCCACCTTTCACCCTCCCCTTCCCCAGGCTCAACTCCCCGCCTTCGTCTCTCGCACCCTGACTCAGGCAGGTGCTGACACCCGACAGTCTTATCTCTGCTTGTCTCCTTTCTTACTCCCCTTCTTTCCATTCCAACTGCCCTCACCCCAGTTGGCCCCTCACCACCTTCCTCCTGGATGTCATCCTCCTATCCGCCCTGCCCTCATTTGCAAGGAGAATGGTGCTGGGATGAGGTCCCTAGACCCTAACCAGGATCCCGGCTCTCCCACCCCCGGAACAGTTAGTGGCCTCCCAGGGTCTGCAGAGGAAAGTCCAAATTCTGCTTTTGTCGTTTGAGACCTGCCCTGCCAGAGCCTGGCTCCAATCTGCTTTTCCAGTCTCCTCCTCCACTTCTCTGCTCTATTTCATAAGCTATCTATGCTGGACAGTGTTTCCCGAACACGTTACGTATGTTCCTGCCTTTTCCGTGTGTGATTCTCTTTGCTTTATGTTCCTCCCTCCATCTCTCTTTACCCACCCTGCAAGATTCAAGTCAATGCCCCCTCCATCATACAGTCTTCTCAAATTCCCCAGGGTAGCGAGAGCCTTTCCCTCCTGTAAATATTTATAGCATTTGTCCATACATCTCTGCCAGCGCTTATCTCCTCCAGGGTCTCACGGCTCCTATATTTGTGTTTTGATCCCACCGTACTAGACGCCTGTGAGCTGCAACCGCCTCGTCTTTCAGCTCTCCCACCCCCAGCCCTTCCACAGCGCCTCGCTCATCGTGCCACCAGAGAGGCCTGATCAGAATGCAAGTTAAATAGCTTGATGTAATTTTTATGAAATGATCCTGTTCGCAAGACACAGCAATGACCTAAATTTGGAGTGAGTGAAAGGACAGAATCCAGTTTCACTGACTCTCCCGGAAGGTAATTATCCTCCGTGAAGGGTGTGCCTCTCCTTCCGGCAGCAGTCCTTCGGGGACAGGCTGGCCTGCCCAGCCTAAATTCCGCATCTCTTTTAACAGCCTGAGAGCATCTCATCCCTCCTGAGGAGTCTGAAGTCTTCCTTCCTCCTCCGGAAGATGCTCCTCCCAGGATTCTTGGGTGTCAGCTCATCGACTTCGCTTCTTCCCAGGTGTGCTGAACTCCGGCGCTCCTCGGAAGGGACTATTACTCAACTATCCCCACCCCCAAACCTCTGCCTGTGCGTTGTACGTGGGGTGGGATATTCCGCGTGTGCGGAGAATGGTTTTGAGATAGGCTGCTCTTAGGATCGCGGACTGACAACGCTGGTGACAGGTAGAAAGGGCTAAAGACAACTTTCCACACTACATTTATATTTGGGTTACAGTCAGACACAACCAGTGAGTTACAAAGATGAGGAAGAAGAGCTCATCACCAAAGGTCATTTGTTCTTAACCTAACAGCTAAGAGACAACATTTTTTTAAAAAATTGCATTTTAGGTTTGAGTTTGTTCTTGAACTAACATCTAATGATAGGGTTTTAATTTAATATTACAGCATACGTTGCTTTTCTGAATTTAAAAGTCCATGACTTAATTCCAAAATGTTTTCAAGTTCTGCAGAAGAATGGTCTCACCAAAATAAGGTCATCAGTGGCAGGCAGTATTTATAATAAATTCACAATTTCTGAAAAACTGGAATCAATATGTACAATTAATATTGCAAATAAACGTCAAAATGACATACTTCCCGCCATATAAATGAACCCCATTTCACACATAAATGTGCTCTGTGGCAGTGGTTCAAAATCCTTTTTCTTCAACAGTAAGCAGATTGAATGAAATAAAAAATGATGTGCCAGGATTTAAAGGTACAAATGGTACAAATTTCAAATTATTGATTGCTGACTGCGCTTACAGACATCAAACAATACTTTTTCAGGCAGCTCTAATAGTCCCCTTCAATAGAGGCATGATCTATTACAGGAAAATTGAAAATGTGAGGACTATTTGACTGGTCAATGGTCATTTTAAATTATTAAGGTTTGGGGTTTTGTTTGGTTTTTAGGTTATAGAAAAAAAAAACAATGCAAACTAAGAAGAATCTCATTAACGTCAAACCTTTCATACCAGACACCTTTATAGAGTTTGAAAAGCACTGAAATGTCCAGTTAGAATATAACCTCTCTCTGCGCGAGAAGAAGTGCACATTTGGGCAGACTCCACAGGCAGTGGCAGCCCTTAATGGAAACTCTAGCAGGCCAAGCAATCACTCTTGAGGGGCCCAGTGTATGTCTGTGGGCAAGAAATCCTATCAGGAACTAGCTTTATAAAGATATTTTATTTATTTATTTTAGACCAAGGGAAAGGGATGGAGAAAGAGAAGGAGAGAAATATCAATGTGTGGTTGCCTCTCGTGTGCTCCCCACTGGGGACTTGACCTGGCCTACAACCCAGACACGTGCCCTGATGAGGAATTGACGTAGCGACCCTTTGATTCACAGGCTGGCACTCAATCCGCTGAACCACACCAGCCAGGTCAGGAACTAACTTTTGATGTGTAGGTGAGATGTGTTTTCACAGAGTCTGAATGGGAACTCACTCAACCTGCTCACTTCTTTAAAATCAGGGTGAGGCACCCTGGCTGGTATAGCTCAGTGGATTGAGCGCAGGCTGTGAACCAGAAGGTCGCGGTAAATTCCCAGTCAGGGCACATGCCTGGGCTGTGGGCCAGGTCCCCAGTGGGGGCCATGTGAGAGGCAACCACACATTGATGTTTCTCTCCCTCTCTTTCTCCTTCCTTTCCCCTCTCTCTAAAAATAAAGAAATAAAATATTTTTTAAAAATCAGCATGAGGCAACATCTTCCCCAAAGTAGCTAAGAAATCAAGTCAGTGGTCCCACTGACTTGAAGTGTTCTTTCCATAACCTGGAAATGGGAAACAGATTCGTGTATTAGAAAAATCAATTGGTCAGAACTTTTTCAGTTGCAAGTGACAGAAACCAAACTCCAGCTAGCGTAGGCCAAAAAGATAATGTACTGTTCCATGTTGTCAGAGAGTTTAAATAAGGCTGGATCCGGGGGTTTGGGTGATGTCATCAGAGGATGTCTGTTTCTCTCCATCTCTCAGCCCTGCTTCCTCTGTGATGGATTGCTTCCCAAACCGGCTGTGACCACGTGGAGGGCCTGACAATCAAGGCCCCTGAGAGCTGGTACAGCCTGGAGGACAGTTTTTCAGGTGCTCCAGGGTGAAGTGGTTAAAAATCTCTACGCTGGTTTTTTATTGATCGGTACACTGAGGCCCAAAGCGCTCTTCTGGGTGTCTCACTATCATCTCCCCGCCCCTCAGCACACAGACATTACCCACTCTGTCCCCTCTAATTGGTCCAGCTTGTGGGCTTCCACGATGATTGCTCAAGACAAGAGTCTCTCTCTGTCTCCGTCCTGCTCTCTCTCTTCCTTCTCTCCCCACCCCTGGACACCCCCAATCCATACCAAACTTAGAAACAAAACACCAACTGGTCCTGCTAAGGTACACACCCACCCCCAACCCTGGCCAATCACTGTGCCCAGTGGCATGAGTACTCCGATGGACCTAGGGCCGCCCAGCCTATGGAAGCCAGAGCATAACTTGATGGACAGCCCTCCCACCCCACAATGATGTGTGCAATTGGAGTGAAGGAAGCAGCCCTCCAAAGGAACTATTCCACCAAATACAAATAAGAAACAGACACCACCTCAACTTCTGAACTCACTGTGAAGAAACGGGATTTGTTGTTTTATGTGATTTTCCTTCATCTCAGTTTTCTGATTCTGTTGAAATCCATAAATCGAGTTGACATAACACCAATATGGAGACCTGTCACTGGTAGCTGAATGGGGCAAGGCAGGCTTGTTTCCACCTGATGCTGTGGCACTGGACATACCCTCATCAGAAATGTATTGCTTAAAACTTCTACGCATGTGCCTAGGCTTCAGAACATGGACATGGAGCCAGGTCATGGAGTAGTGAAGCCGACGACATTTACTGCAGGAAATGAGGAACCGAGTTGGCATGGGAAAAATTCTCTTCCCTTAGAATCTGGCTAAGGGGGTGAATATTTATTTCTGGTGCAAACCTAGTCAAATAATGATGTACTGCCTACCTCTTACATACCAGGAATTAAATAGACATTTTAAAAAAAAATCCCTAACTTCAGAAAATGCACACGTTTTAGGAGAAAAGCAAAGGAAATAGTAACAAACACAACATGATTAATGTTAGAAAATGGTGTAACAAAGTGCAACAGGTGATTCATTTTGCTGGGAGTGGAGGGAGTGAGCAGTAATCAGGGAAGTGGAGGGAGAGGGATGTCAGGAGAGGTATCCTGGGGGAGGTGGCATTTGACCTGAGGAATGAGAGGGAGTGTGACAACTTGGAAGGAGGCGACAGCATTTCAGGCAGAGGAAACAGCAACAGGGAGGGTGAAATCAATCCGACATCTCTTTAATAGTCGCTGGCCAAGCGTCTACCGCCAGCACAAGGGTGAAGATTGAAGCAATTATTGAGAAAACTGTCTCAGTCCTGCCTTTTCTCCGAGCTGTGGAAATCTGGCTGCTGAGGCACTTTTGTAAGAGAAAGACCTGATTCCAGAGACCACACAGTGTTAAGTGATGGCAAAACCATTTTTTAGACAGAATGGAGAAAAACTAGAGCACCTGACTTCAACTGGGGAAAACTAGACTTTTTAAGAAAGGAAAATGAAAGCCTTTCTTCCCTTTCTCTCTCTCCACTCTTCCCTCTTCCTTTTTCTTTCTTTCTTTCTTTCTTTTTTTTTTGAGACCGGTGGGAGGTGGGGAGAGGTTCACTTCAGAGAGCAAATCCACTGAGCAAAAACCGTGCGTCTTTATGCAATTGACGCCTTGTGAGAACTGAGTAAATAGTAATAGTCAGATGGTGATAATTATTCAAATAATTTTTCAAGAATTTACTAACATCAAAATCAAAATCAAGTGCAATCCGAGAACTGAGTCCCATGCCCTCCCTTCCATTATCCCACCTCTCCAAGCGCCTAGGTAGCTTATTAGCATGCAACACAACACATCTTTGGAAGATTAAATAGCTTTAAATTTTTACCTTGCAAGGAAAGAGATTACAGACTTATGTGAAAACAAGTCTTTGGTAGAGATGTTTGCAGAAATCTGAAGAGGGGAGAGATTCTCCCTTATAGTCCACACGATGCACCACAAATGAACAGAGACAGAGCGGGCCTCAGTTTGAGTTTCAGCACCACGGTTTACTATGCGGCATCAGACAAGTTTCTAAACCTCTCTAGACTCAGTTTCAACATGGGGATAATGGCAATACCTACATTGTAGAGGTATTTGGGGCATTAAAAGGGATAATTCATGGGAAAAGAAGTTTTACTTAGTATAAGGTACACAATATTACCTTGAAATCAACAGAGCGATGGAATTATAAAAAATTGCTCCAGAAGTGGTAGTAAGAACAGAAGCAAACATGACATCAAGATTCTAATCTTGCCCTGGCCAGGTGGCTCAGTTGGTTGGATTGTCATCATATACACCAAAAGATTGTGGGTTCAATTCCCAGCCAGGGCACATACCTAGGTTGCATGTTCAATCCCCGATTGGGGCGCATACAGGAGGCAACCTATGGATGTTTCTCTCTCTCTCTGTCTCTCTCTTCCTCTATCAAATCAAACATATCCTCTGGTGAGGATTTAAAAGAAAAAGATTCGAATCTGGTACCATCTATGTCATCTGTTTGTCTCTTCATCAAGGCACTATGGTAACAGGATTTGGGAACTGTGGTTAAGACGCTGATCCATGCTGTTCATCACCAGAGGACCAAGGGACGACCTTCAATGCTTTCTACCCTCCTGATTTGCAAAGAGGAAAGATAAGGGCATAAGACTCCTTTCGCTGAAAATCTCCGCCATCTGGCACCACCTGAATCGGTTGTGGAGAGAGGAGGAGGTCCAAATGCAACATTAGCCCTGGGCCCAAAGGCCATGAAACAAAGCCTTTCCCCTCCCCCACAGCAGAATGTCCTCTTTCATCTGAGCATTTACTTCAAAACGACATGTCTCTTTCTGGCCATTAAGTTTAAGGATTGACTAGTGTGTCACCTTTGCCTTGAGCTGCATATTCTCTTTACAAGACAGAAGAGGCCTGAGCTGCTAACTGAAGTGCAGTGTGGGTGACAGTGGAACTGTCTGTAGTTCAAAAATGAGTGTGAACATTCCCTTTGTGGCACACATAAGAAGTAAGTACATAATTCGGTGCCGAATATCTTTCCATTTGCCTACTGGAGTCTTCACCCGGAATCTCATTTCTTACAAAGGAGCTCGAATATGAATTTGTGTGGAAACAAGTCAAGGCAAAATTTTCAGTTGGCTGTATTTGAATAGGTATTTTTGTGTCTTCCTCTTATAGTTAACTGCTTCGAAACATTGTAATTCATCTCACTTAATATATAAGGAGGAAAGTATGACGGATTGCAGACAGATTGAAAATAAATGTGTGAAAGAGAGTGCTTAAGGCTATATACACTTTGTGGGCAGCTTTTTTTCATGACTTCATTCACATACCTGCTATTCAAATTCACTTTTAGCTCTATATGCACACCAAAGGGATGTGTCTACTGTTGGTGATTTATTAAAACAGCCCAAGAGCTGCAGGATAAGGTTCCTTGTGGTCATCTGTCTTTCTGAACGATAATTAAGGACAAAAGGGAGTTGCAGTTTAGAAAAAGAGCAACATGAATTTGGGATAAAGGAATGGGCCACACCGTGGTTTGCATTCACAATGAAATTCAAGAAAAAAATATTAACAAAAAAAATCATCATAATAGGTATGTTAGATTTTGCAAAAATGAAATAAACATGACTTTGCAGAATGTGTAAAAACCATGATTCCGAGTCATAATTAAATACTACTATCTTAAGTCCATTTTTCAAGTGACGCTTGATGATCTTCGGCTACATCTGCCATGACTTCCCACCTTCCTTGGAAAAAGTGTAAAGTTGGAGAGAATTTTTTGCAATCGAACAAAAAAGCTCTACTAAGGCTTCTTAGTTCAAAAAAACGTCAATCAAAAGTGGGGCCTTTGAGCTGGAACCAGATCTCTCACGCGCACATGTGAGCAAATCAGAACCTCAGTTGCTTGATCTATAAATCAGAGAAAATGATTATGATGGTGCCGCTTCCCCACAGAATTGTCATGAGGCTCAAGTGAGATAACAGATGTAAGAGGCCTTTATTAGTGTCTGAAAGTCAATTAATTTAAAGAGAATTACTTCTATCAGTTCTTCTTAAAGAGCTTAGGCATAGTCACCTGTGGAAGCACCGTGACAGGATATGATATTTCCAAAGGTAGCTCTTGCCTGGAAAGTGAGGTTCCATTGTGCTATTTGTTTTGTAATCTGAGTTTTATGCCCAGGCTGAGGAGACATAAGGAAACATTGGTCATACTTAGGTATTTAGGAAAAGCGCATCAATAGGCCCAGCTATGCATCGTAAGTGCCAAGGTGTGTGTTTGCATGCACAGGGATTAGAAGTAGGAGTTCTGGGATCAGGTGGCTTATGTTTGAATCCTACTTACAAGTAATTTAATCTCAGTCTTGCTGTGTCTCAGTTTCCTTATCTGGAAGAGAAAAAAAATGTCTAGTTATGTCCATGTGGACTGAAGTACTAAGAATGGTGTCTCTACGTGTTGTGAGTGCCTAGTACGTGTTCATCATCAAGAGCGCCTACAGTTCAGCAGCAAAGTAATCAGAGGGGATTTTTACTCTGTTCAAAGCGTACACTCACGTCCTGTCCCCTGGTGAATGACAGTTTACCAAAATGCTAGCCCAGGACCACAACTTTCAGAACTCCTGGCCAGAGGGAAGCTGAAATCCACACCAGGCTTCGAACCAGAAATTGCACACTGCAGAACATCACTGACCCTAACCCGGCTAGGTGCGCCTCAGGAAAAAGGGTCATGGCCAAATACATTGGGGAACATTTTGTTAATCTGCAGGGTTTCTTTATTGCAGGATATCTCAGAACCTTAAATCAACTCACGTGCATTGTGAGTCTCCCGGGAAGCCATGAAAGGCAGTTTCCCAAATTATTTTCATAGAGGATCATCGTTTTTGTTTTTTAAAGAAAGCTGGAGCATTTTTAATAACAGAATGGCAAACAACAAAAAGTACTCAACAAAATACTGTTTGGCAGGAGCAAAGGGTCTCATGGAATCCTCCCTTAAAAGATCCTGGGGTTGCCTTTGTTAGTAATAAGTTAATTATGGCTTGTCAGTAATTTCAAAGAGAAGAGCCCACACAGCCTAGAGTTTGCTTCGGAACATGGAACAGGGTGCACCATGAAAACTGGACTTCGGTGTGATCTTTTGGGAACCCATTTGCACCATTCAGAGATAATGAAAACTTCTTTTTTTTTTGTGGATTAAAACAAAATTGTTCACTGCTCCAGAGAATGAGCCGCTGGTGATTTGCGTTTCACCATGGCTGAAGAGTTTGAGCTGCTTGTTAATGAGATCAAGCACCATTTCGTGTATTACTGGCATCCTCAGTAGCTGCAGATCTATCTGGAAATATCTTTATGCTACATTTGTTCAAAGAATTGTCTTTCTGTTACAAGAATTCACCTGTACATTACATTTTCTCTAGAATGTACTGCTGATAATTTAAAGAAACATGTCTGAATTTGGAAGTTATGTATTTTCTTGGAGTTCCATGTCTTCCGAAAACTACCTGTTGACAAATACAGCTGTCACCGCTATTGTAGGACTGAGTCATGTCATTGATTTCCTAATTCATCGCCTGAATTGCAACGATGCAAAATAAGAGCAGTCTCTCTAAAATATTTTGTCATCTTACACTGTTTGAAAGGTAAGTGATCTTAAACAGAATTGTTGGAATTGTTTCCTAGAACTGCGGTGTTAACATCAAGGCCTGTATCTGGTAGAATGGGAGTGGCAGGGATTGCTCTTTTGGGGGTAGGTTTTTCTAATCCAAGCAGATGAATTCCACAGGATCAAGTCTAACGTGAAGGAGAGAAGACAAAGGAAATGGAATTCCAAGTCGAAGAGACAAATACAGTGTGATCTCCCCTATGGGAAGAACCTAATGAACAAAACAAACAAATGAGCAAAATAGAACCAGAGGCAGGGAAGCAAGGGACTGACTGACAGTGACCAGAGGTGGGGGGAGGGGGATAAGTGGGAAAAGACGGAGAAGGATCTAATCAGTGAGCAGGTATAAGCAACCCATGGACGTGGACAACAGGGTGGGGTCGACTGTGGGATTGGTGGGCGCGGGGCAGGGGAGAGCAACAGGGGAAAATTGGGACAACTGAATAGAACAATTTTTTTCAAAAGCTTTTGAGAGAGAGAGAGAGAGAGAGAGAGAGAGAGAGAGCGAGCGGTGGGTCCAGGTCTAGATCTTCACGAAGTCTTGGGTATGTCAGACCACTATCTGGGTGTCAATTTCCGTTTCTATGAGATGAAAGGAACAGACATCAGTAATCTGTAAGGTACAACATTGTTCACTAAGAAGTTGGTATGGGCAGAGAGAGTAAAATGAAAAATATGGGGCCCTGCAACGAACTATAGAATTTTCCCCATACATTGTGTGGGGAAAAGTCATACTATTAAGGACTCATAATTCTGTGTTCTTTGGTTACTATTTCACATGGAGATTAGTTCGGCTGTTGCTTTGGGAGAGATGGCATTTCCAAACTGGACTGTTTTCTGCCTGGGATTGTATGTTGTTGTATTGCCCAGAGTTTTCTTTTTCCCACTTCTTCTTTGAAAGGCGTCCATTTACTATGCCTATAAGCTATGATGTTGAGGCTCACTGCCAGTAAAATTTCACAGAAAAGAGTGAGGAATTTATTTAAAAGAACCACTTTTTGATAATGGCACTGTTTTGGCAGTTTTTGACAGGCAATTTAAAATAATGCAACCTCCTGGATCCCTGCCAACCTCTGAAATGGGCTGTAATTTAGAATGATGGCAGATCCTGCAACCTCTATATTGGAGAGTCACCGGAATTAAAAAAAAAAATTCTCCCAACAGTTTAGGTTTATATCAAAAATCTGGCTTAAATGTTCTGACATGCGGCCATTTTATTTAATGAAAGAACTTTCTTGTCCTATACACAGCTCCATGTACTTGGTCTAGAGCTGGGGCAGGTTTCCTGCCTTTTCGTATGGGGTAAAATTCTTCTGCTCCTATCCCACTCCCAACCAGACTGTAAACATTCTAATGAGCTGGTCGTGGGCATGTCTGCCCCTCGCTCCGCTGGATGAAATGAGACCCACTCGGCCCTGGTAACTCTATCACGCTGTCGGTCTGCAGCACAGGGAAGTCCTGGGCTGTCACAGCTTCCAACTTCCTCCGTTCACGCAAATGTGTTGTTTCGGGTTCAGAATTTGGTCCCCAGGGCCCCTGTGAAAGATAGATTCCATTACTCCCTTCATTCTGAGAGTTAAATGCTTTTTTAAAGAGTTGTGTGAGCTAAAGATGAGCTGGGTGTGCCATATAGGGTTTTTAACTGAATTGCAATTCTCCAAACGTACCAATATATTCCAAAATTGCCAGTTGCAGGTCATAAAATATTTACATCACAGAGTAAATAATGTATGTTTAGTAAGAAACAATGAAATATTTACAGTTTTTCTAAAGATACTATATATATTTTTTCTCTCTGCCACAGCCATTTTCTTGAAGCAGGCAAAATAGGCGACTTGGAGAGCTCGGAGAACGACCTGGGAGCATCTGGGAAGGGAGAGCATGCTCTGAGGCAGTAAGTGGGAAAGTCCCCACAAGGAAAAGAAATGACAGCTGATCTACGATATCGAGATACATATTTCATACAGCTAAAGGCCTAGGGAGGCCTAAGCAAACACTTTTGGTATTTTTACCATTAAATTGAAGAGTCGCTAGGCCCAGGTCACATGACACAATCATTTGCCAAAGCTGAGCTGCGGGACTGTTGGGAGCCTCGGAGGATGGTGTGACTTTCCGAGCTTCCAAACACAGACATTTTTCAAACCTGTCCCATGTGCTCACTGACCCTGAAGAACGCAGTCCCAGCATTACAAGTCCCCAAGGGCCTGTGTCTGGCAAGGAGCCTGCGGAAGCTCTTAACAGAAGTGTTCAACAGAACCACCCAGAGAGTCTCACAAAGAGACCTCCAGGCCCCAGCCACAATGGGGAATTCTAACAGTATCACTGTAGTGTAGGGCCTGGGCAATCTTTGTGTCTGAAAACCTTCCCAGGTGATTCTAACGCTCACCCAGGTTTGGGAATTGTGGTAGACTGCATGCTGGACCCCGACGAGATCTAGGTCCTAATCCCTGGAACCTGTGAATGTTACCTGATGTGGCAAAAGGGAGGTTACAGATGTAATTAAATTAAAACTCTAGGGATGGGGAGACTAGCCTGGATTATCTGGGTATAGCTTCCAACTTCCTCCTGCCATGCAAATGTGTTGTCTCAGGGTTGGAATCTGGTCCTCAAGGCCCTTTTGAAAAATGTAATCACTGGAATCCTTATGAAAGGGAGACAGAGAGAGACTGGACTATAGAAGGAGAGGGCAAAATGGAGACCAAAGCAAGGTGCTAAGCTTTGGACTTTGGAGGTGGAGGGAGGGACCAAGAGTCAGTGAATGCCGGTGGGCGCTAGATACGGGAAAAGACTCGGAAAGAGATGCTCTCCTAGGACCTCCAGAAGGAGCCAGCCCTACGGACCTCTTGACATTAGCCTGGTAAGACAGATTTTGGCCTTCTAACCTCTAGAACTGTGAAAAGATAATTTTGTGGTGTTTTATAAGCTACTCTTTGTGGCCATCTGTTACAGTGGTAATAGAAACAAATACACAAACTATTGCTCTAAACCATCTCTGTTTTAATAGTCCCTTGTTGCTAAACATGATGTTTCAAGACAGAGCTTTAAGGTCCTAGGATTAAATCAGGGGTGTCAAACTCATTTTCCCTGGGGGCCTCATCAGCCTCAAGGTTGCCTTCAAAGGGCCAAATGTAATTTTGGGGGCTGTATAACTGTAACTACTCCTTAACTAGGGGCAAGGAGCTGTCCATTTGGCCCTTTGAAAGCAACCATGAGGCTGATGTGGCCCCCAGTGAAAATGAGTTTGACACTCCTGATTCAATCCACTCCCCACCTACGGAGGGACACAACAGCCGCCTTGCCTCTAGAAAATACTCTTGTCCACTCCACTTCCCGTCTTTGTGGAGCACCTTCCTCACAGTCACATTCCCTTGAGGATGTCATCAATGCCCAAAACAGAAAAGGCAGCAGAGTGGGACCTTGGCCAATAACTGCATCCCTCAAGCTTGGACATCAAGCAGCAAGAATTCATCATACCCTGCCTGTGTGCTCAGCATTCTGCTCGCCACTGTGGGGAATTCAGGGAGTCAGGAGAAGCCACTCCCCACGCTCCTGCAGAGTGCAGAAACTGCAGCACGATTACAAAGTCAAGTTGCATTTTCCAGGATTGCCAAAGCTGAGCCTCCCCCGGGTACAGAGGATATTGTTTCATTTGAGGAAGAGGACAAATGTGTCATTGCCGTTTAGAGGAAAGAAGAGGATGTCAGAACATGGGCTTCCCAGTCCTACTCTGATTAGAAGACCTGGAAATCAAATCATTTCCATAGTTGTAGGCTCCCAGTAAGCTGAGGGACATATTACCGAATTACCTGTGCAACAATTGAAGTGTATTTTCCAAGGTGGGTGAGTGTGGGGGGGGAGGGGTGATCGCTATATTTTATCAGTATTTGTTCCTATCAGAACTCCTCACAGTGAAAGAGAAAATAAGATGGCAGCTGCATTGAGCGGGGATAGCATCTTGTTTCTATGACAACAGTGTCTGCTCTGCTACCAGGCTCCATCTGGTATTTTCAGGCCTAACAGCCAGGTAGCATCTAAATGCTTTGTGGGGAAAAAAGGCATCAATGGAGGTTCTTCAGCTCCGACACAAATGAACACAGCACCCGCTGCCCTTTCTAAGAAAAACAGTGAGTTACTTCCCCAGCAACAGTATGTTATGAAGACAGACCATATAGTGCAGAGAACATGCTCACCTTTATTTTATGGGCTAAACCGGCACAACATGTGCATAAATAAAAAGAGCTGTTGAGGCTGATGGGGACCTTCTCCTAAAGGCGATCTAAGGAGTCTCCCATGGGGTGATCCTCCCCTTCTTTGCTGTTCTCCTTCCCTGTCCTGCTTTGCGGGGCTCTGTGTGCTTCAGGAAATATGGATGAAGCAGCTCCTATCCGACCTTCCCTTCAGATTTTATCCTTGCTGATTACTGGTAGCTCTGCAGAATTTATGACAAGCTAAATTTCAGTCCTCCTCCATGGGCACTCACTCACAGAAAAGTGTACTTTTAAGATAGCACAATATGACACCATCGGTTTTCACCTTCCCCTACCTCCTCTTTGAACACAATGTAGGGAGAGCCCTTCCTCTTTCATCCTTGATACACCGGCATTAAGAATATAACATCTTCACAAAGATACAATTAATCTAAAATATGATGCAGTGTGATTTTACAGCTAGGTTGCCGTGCAATTTTTGGGACACGCTTGTATGAAACAATTATTCACTGTTTACCTGACATTCAGATTTAACTGGGCATCCTGTTTCTTTGTTTGCTAAGCCTGGCAACCCTATTTATAGACAGAAAGATAGGCCTTCTCAATGCAGCCAATCACTTAGACTTCGATACAGTATATGGAAAGGTCAGCACTTTGAATTGAGCATCAATTTCCAGCATTTTCTGGTTATTAAAAGGAACATTTAAATGTTTATTGTTTTCACCAGAAATGGTTGTTTACATCAAAACTTTGCCTACATTCATCTTTCCCTTCCGGCACCACAGAATCTCGAGGCACCTGCTCTGTGCCTGGCACTGTCCCAGAAGCTGGGAGTCGGGGGCACACAAGACCACAAGGCACTCCCTCATGGACCTCATGTTCTGTTGTGGCTCCTGTATTTCATTTCAGGATGTTTGTGTACAAGCACTTTGATATACAAAGACCCATCTGATATGGTCCTGTCCTCTAAGAGCAGATAAACTGTCCTAGGTTAGCTGTCCCTTATCCATCTTCAAATTTCCCCAAACTATGTCAATCAATTCCAAGTAGTTTCACAGGCATTAAGTCACAGTGCCCAAATGGTCATTTTTCACTTCCTTTGTCCTTCAGTATCCCAGATTAGGAGACAATTGACCCTGAAGGATTTGGACGTTACCTGGTGCCACTCCACCATCAGTTTCTGAAATCACCTTGTGCCCTCACTGGGACCCATCCACTCAAGAGTCCTTGCTCTGTCCTCTTCCCCTCCTGAGCCCTCACTAGAGATTTGGGCATGAGTGATATTTACCTTCCTTCTCTCTCTTCCTGACTCCTTCTCACTTAGGGCTTTTATTACTAATTTTTTAGTTGTTTGTTTCAATTTACCAACTGAACTTTTCATCTGTAAGCATTGAGTATTATTTTTCCCCTATAATCTATTTTCTCCTTTATTTTGCTCTGCCTCGCCTAACCTCATTCGAAAATAAGTAAAATGTGGGGAAAGAGAGTCAGTGACTTGCTCAAGGTCACATAGCTAATTATCAACCAAACTGAGCCCTGGACCTGGGTCAACACCCTCCATCTCTATCCAGGGACATGGAATCACTTCTCCACCAGGGGAACAGTGCTCAGTGGTCATCTTCTTATTCTTAAAATGCAAGCATTCCCCTACAGACCCTTCTTCTGGCCTTCCACTGCGTTTTGAATAAAATCTGAACTTCTTGCCTTGCCTTCAAGGCCCTGCAGGATTGGGTCCTGACCCTTTCACCAACCCCAGCTGTGCAACGATCCCACTGGCTTCCTCTCTGTCCTTCCGAGGCCAGTTCTGTCCACCCCGAGGAACTTGGTGGAAGCATACATTTGTTGTTCACGCTATGACAGCTCTCTGCCCCACGCTGTTAGATTTTACACCTACGCCAAGTCCATGTGTGTTGAATTAATGAATGCGTTTGCTTCTTTTTTCTCCCAGTTGGCTCCATGAGTACAGAGGGCTCATTCATCTTGTTCATTGTGGTGGCAGAACCCAGGACACTGTAGCTCTTCAATGCTTACTTAGTGAATCATGCTCCGGGTCACTCCTCAGGGCCTCCTCCTAAAGTCATGCCACCACTCTGGAGGCACTGAATTCCTAGTCCACCTTGTAAACCATCGAGACAGGCAACCAATCAGAGGCTGGGAATGAAAAAAGGAAAGACAAGCTGTCCGGTCACTTACATAAAACAGCATCGCAGAGGCTTGAAGGGAATGGAAACAAGCTTCTCACCTCTGCAGTATTCCGCTCACACTGGGACACAGGAGAGTTGAATCCCTTTATCTACTTCTAGGTGAGAGTATCCTGTCTCGTTTACAGCTACAGCCTTCTGGACTGAAATATCCTATTTTATGAATAATAGCACCTGGAAGTTAGATAAAAGACACCACACAAGAAAATGAAAGCATTTAAAATACAACAGTTACCGAAATCAAATCATCTTTAGGACATTCTTTTGACAAGTTCTCTAGGTTTTATAAATTTCTTCTCAGAGAGTCACCATGGATCTTTTTTATGAGTGTCAGGATCCCACGTGCACGACCCTTGCGCTCCTTCGCTGGGGGCTATGGCGCGAGAAAGCGCACCTCGGAAAAGGCAACGGCCAAGCTAAACCCTTTGATAATCCTGCATGGATCTGTACAGCCCTGCATGTACACCTTCTGCAGGTAGAATAATGAGGTGCAACAGGCACGGAATTACGAGACTGCCAAATTTCAAATGATGAAATATATGTACAACTTGGGCAATTCTAGTATTTTGCAACATTTCCTTATTTGTTTTCAGATATTTAAATTTCTTGCACACTATTTATCCCCTTAAATTTTATTTCAAAACTTAGATTACCTATGGAATAATCAGCTTATGCCCTGTTTGAAATGTTTCTTAGTGAGCTCTTTTACTTAAGTGCTAATTAATTGTTTTCTTTAACCATCCTACAGATTCTCCATATTCTATTATCAACACACCTGCAATGTCAGATAAAAGATAAAGTTTATGAGGCATGTAAACTATGATACAGCCTTCTGAATTGTCTGTGGCATTGCAAAGGGAAAATAATGGCAGTGTCTGAATTTTATAATCTAATACTATTGTCCTAGGGTCACCAAAATCATTTTAAACATTGGAAGCATAAAGGAGTTTTATCTTGATAAATGAGCAATATTGTAAGTTGTTTTAAGAATAAATAGGATTTATGGTTCACTCTACCTATACACATATATGTCCATGTGCAAATTATTTTTCCAGCTTTCCAGAGTCACCGTGACTAACACATGGATGGTAATAGAGATATTAAACTTTATCCCAGATTTCCAAATAATCGTTGTGACTAATTCACTCAGGTGAGTAAAATCTTCGTAGATATATACTAATCATTGATTTAAATTCGGAGCCATTCAACAACTGAAGAGTTAGTTATTACTAAGTAACCAAGTACTTATTAGGTAGACAAAGAATATATTAATGACTAAAACATGTAAATGGTAAGAAAAAAACCTTACATTTCTCTTTGAATTCTTTCTGTATAATCCTAAACCGTTTACATTTATTGTCATGGAAACTCCAGCTTGATACAATGAAATTTCAAGCCCCTTACTTTCTTCACCTCTGTAATCGCAAGTTTTTCTTGCCGTACTTATTGTGGATACCCAATAAGTAGTTAGTAAGTAAGTGAACAGACTATACAAGGTGGAGAACAGTAGTTTCCAAGTTTTGTTTGCTGGGGCTGACAGGCTAATCTCCTGGGCAGGGCACCTGAGCAGCCTTCCTAGACCCTGTGCTGCCTTCTGAGCTCCGACAATGTGGGAGTCCAAGTTCACAGGCTATGCTACATCTTTTCTTCTTCCAAAGGTTTTGATATTTCGTGACTCCCAATACGTTAATGGAATTTTTTATGCAATGTATTTCACAGCCAAAAAAAAGTTTGGTTTTCTTAATAAGGAACCAAGAATTGACAACACAAAGAAGATCTTTTATTGGAGCAGAAGGAATTAGGAGGGGTTCTAGACCTACCTCAGGTGTTAATTGCTGGTGCAATGCTGGAGAAATCCATCAACCTCCAGAGCCTCTCAGTGTTAACATCTATACAATAAAAAGATTGTCAAGATGTTTTCCAAAGTCCATTAAATGACTAAAAATACTTTGATTGTAACAGAAACAAGGCAGTCATCAAATTTTTTTAAATACTTAACTATCTCCCACAAATTAACTTTTAAGAATTGTTATATGGGTTGAATTGGGTTTCCAAAAAGATAAGTAGAAGTCCCAGCCCACCAGGAGCTCAGAATGTGACCTTATTTGGAAACAGGGCCATTACAGAGGTAGCTAGTTAAGATAAGGTCACACGGGAGTAAGATGGGCTCGTTAACCAGTGTGCCTGGTGTCCTAATAAGGAGAGGAAAAGAGGCAAAGAGGTGGAGACACACAGAGAGATCTCCAAGGGACAAGGGAGGCAGAGTGGATACATCTAAAGGCCAAAGAACAAAGATCACAAGCAATAACCAGAAGCTACAAAGAGGCAAAGAACAGATTCTCTGTCTGGAGGCCCAGAGGAACTATCCCCGGGGACACCTTGATTTGCTTTCAAACTTTTGACCTCCACCACTGTGAGAGAATAAATTTTTGTTACTCTAAATCAATCTGTTGTGGTACTTTATGATAGTAGCCCTAGGAAACTAATATAAATATTAAGAAACAAATATGATACTTCACATACAAATTTTACTTTTATTTTTACATATTAGATATGTAGCTAAATAAGCACTTATATCAAGGTATGACCCATTCTCAATTATTTTTCCTTAAATCACATTTAAATGTAATACATCATAGATGCATTACACTACTAACCCACATCCTAGAAGTCTGAAAATATCTTCAGAAAATATTAATTTGTTGCTGATAAGCATTTGCTAGGAAATGTATATGCCTTAAAATGAAACCAAAGTGCTGAACTAGCCTCATTTTCTCCAGCCTCTAGTTTTGGAGGCAGTAAACGAAGCAGTTAAGGGTTTGCCTTGATAGATGATCAGGGTTCAAATCCTGATTCTGCTATGTGACCTTGGACAAGTAACTTAGCTCTCTCTGCCTTGGTTCTCCGTATGGAAATAGTAAAAGCATTTATCTCACAGGGTTGTTGGGTTGATTAAAAGGCTCTTTAGTGCTTCTGACCTACCGCTACAGACAGACTGCAAGAAGCAGCTCTGACATGCCACCCACCTTCTAGAAAACATTACCCGTTCCTCCATCAGGTACAAGAAAATGTAGAACAACATCTAAAAGTTGGATTCATCTTACTTTCTGCTTTCCTTCTCCCTTACTCACTTCTATTGAATTCCCACCCTCCTTTAAAATCCAGCTCAGATTTTAGCCACTACTTGGAAGATTACCCAGAACACCTGCATCAGACTTATCATTCTCCTTTTGCCATATTCCCATAGCACAAGGGTGAGACTCTTATACATATCCTGCCTAAGAATTATTTGTGCCGCTGTGTCCTATTTGATAGGTTATGACATTCAGGAGGGCAGAGGCTGTGCCTTTCAATTTTGTATCCTCCACAGTACCTAACAAAGATTTTACACTTAGTAGCTGCTCAATAAATGGTTGTTAACCTTGGTTGAACCCACATTTCTTTTTGGCAGATGCCATAAGAAAAACATAAGATAAATGAATTACTTTTCTTCTTTCCATTGCAATATATATGCCCTGGGCTAGTGGGTATCTGCAAGCCTGCTTTAGAATTTAGGGAAGTCATCCATCTAAGAAAGGAGAGGCAATGCATTTTAAATCACAAGAGCAGTATAGCCTTATATAAGGCCTTCTAGCAAAGCAATTATTGATGGCTCAATAACCCAGGTGCTAGTGTTATTATGAACACAAGTTTGAGGTTTAGAGACAATGAGTGATCTTAACTTTTATACTCCATAGGTATGCAACTCAATAAAACATGCACAGATGGAAAGTTTAGATCTGAGAATCATACGTGGGTATCATAATGCAAATAATTGGCTTGCTTTCTACAGAACATCTGTTGAAACATCTGAAAGTAGTTGTTTATACTGCTACCAAAATACTAAAGAAATATAATAATTCTCCAATGAGGTTAGAAATATCTGGGGGAAGAAAAATACTTTTTATGTAGCTCTGTTCTTATTAAATCCCATCGTTATTTCTCTAATATGGCACGTAGGAGATGCTCAATAATATTTGTTGAATGAGTAGCAGAGACTCATTAAACAGTTGTTGAATGAATCATTTCTCTTTTTTTAGATTTACAAGATTCATTTTCAGAAAATAGTATGCTCTAGTTTTACCATGCCATATAACATTTTTATTTGGCATAAATTCAAGTAATGCTACTCTTGCTCTGAGGTATATCTTCTATAAGGAAAATGTATGACTAAAGCTAGATATAGAATAGCAATATTTTTTTCCTTTTTATTAAATGTATCGGAGTGACACTGATTAACGAAATTACACAGGTTTCAGGTGCTCGATTCTACAACACATCATCTGCACGCTGCACTGTGTATTCACCACCCCAAGTCTCCGTCCATCACCTTTTATTTCCCCTATATATCTTACTATGTTACTTTTATTCATTATTATGAGACACTTTTAAAATTTGAATTGTGGACTTGCATGATCATGTTTGCTTTCACAAATAAAGCAAAA
Source organism: Anoura caudifer (assembly GCA_004027475.1). Classification (NCBI taxonomy): domain Eukaryota; kingdom Metazoa; phylum Chordata; class Mammalia; order Chiroptera; family Phyllostomidae; genus Anoura; species Anoura caudifer. The sequence continues at coordinate 19,974 of PVKU01002714.1, forward strand.
CATCCTGCTAATGTTTTGCTTATGGTTCCTCAAAAAAGACTCAAATTTAGGATTTAAAGGCACCAAAATATTCCAGGATTTGAAGAAGACTGCAGAAGATGAAGAAGCCATTTCTCCCAATAACCTCTTCCCAGAATTTCCAGCAGCTCTCTCTTCCTGACTCCTGAGTGAGTGAGGCAACTGGGCTCCTTTCAGGCTGGCTGGCTTGCACTCTGCCAAGTTCAGTACAGAAAGAGCATGTTAAATAATGAATGTGAGTTTGAGTGTAACTAATAAAATTAGAATGTTAAAGAACAGCATGCTTTCGAAAACCAGCCTCTTTATGAGGATGCTCCCTGTGCAAGTCCATGGGAACTAATTCTGAAAGGAGTGATACTAATTAGCACTCTAATTTGTCTTCGGGAAGCCCCGTCCTTTGGAGGCTGCCGTGGCATAGCCTCTGAACGAGTGCTCAAAGAAAATGGCATAAACTGCAATTTCACCTTTGTTTTTCATCCTCGGACAGATAAAAGAATCAAATTTATTTCAGTATTTCACACAGGGATCTATCTATATGATAGAGGATTATAAAGATGTAAAAAATGTATTTATGAAGAGTTTTCAATGAAATACTAAAATGCTTGTGACATATAAGAGAAAAAAGAGCAGAATCCAAAATTCAATTCGTGAGCTCTGATCCCAGATTTCTTGGCTTCAGAGCTTGCTCTGTCATGTACTAGATATGCAAGTTTGGCAAGTTACTTACTTGTTCTGTGCCTCAGTTTCCTCAACTATACCATGAAACTAATAATAAAAAAATAATTGCAAGAGGATAGAGAGTGTCCAGAATAGTGCCTGGCAAATTTACTCAATAGAGAGTAATAATTACTATTACTCCTTCGCAATATTTTCAAGTCTGTAAAGGAAAAATGCAAGATGAGGAGGATTACCTGGAAGGCAATGACCAAAATATTATTACTGTTGGCTTCTAACTGGTGTTTGTGGGCAGTTCTTTCCTACTTCATTACACTTTGCAGTATGTATTCTTCCGAAGTTTAAAAATTAAGTTTTATGCATTCATGGCTTGAAAATTAAGGTGGAAATTTGGAACAGGTTAAAAGTTGTAACCGATTGTACTATAGCATTATGAAATATTAATTAAGTCTATTATACAGATGGTATGCCAGAAATTACATTTAGCTTGTTTTACTTAATTCTAAATACATTCTAAGTAGAAATCACTTTTTCAAGTTTAGCCAATGTCAATTTAACATTCAGGAGTAAAGTCACGTGTTTATTATAGTCTTAATATTTTGACCTACTAAAATTAAAAATATGCTATTTTTTAATTTAAAAATTCTCATTCAAAAGTCCCAAAGGTGCCTTTCATGTGTAATCTTTAATTAGCAACCACTTTGGTCTCTGACACATATTGCGCAGATATTGAAGTATTAATATTACTGCAGCTTGATTACAAAGGGCGATGAGTAATTTTAAAGCAGACGCAAAAAGATATGCCCTGATTACAAAGAAATGATTAAGGCAGAATGTCAAACATTGCTCATTTATAGCAGTCTTTACCACGTTTAAAAGCTAAGACTTTGCAAAAGTTTATATTTAGAAACACGGGGACTTCGTACTTTTCATACTGGGTGTTTGTTTCTTGGAGATAGGTCACCCCAACCCCAAGTAAAGGCCCAAGAAGGCTCGGGGGCCACAGGGTCACAGCAAAACACCTGCGGGCAGAATGGGCCAAAGGGGCCACCGTAGTCTCTGTCCTGCCTGGCCTGGCAGAGCGGAGGTCACAGCCTTCGGGAAACGTCTCCAGCGATAATAGTATGGTTAGCAAATCCACATTTTGCTGAAAGACAGAGCACGTCAAGAACCTTGTCTCTCCAAAGAAAGGGGGTTGAGAGGTAACGGCTGAGGCCAGGAAGGGCTGCTGCCCCAATGGCTGAGAAGCCGATGCCCGGGGTCCCTCCCTTTTTTAAGGTTTTATTTTCGTTCGAGAAAGAACGGGAAAAGAGAGAACCGTCAAAGATTGGTTTCCTCCTGCCTGCGCCCCTACCGGGGATAGAACCGGATACAGAGGCGTGTGCCTTGACCAGGGACCCGGAATGGAACCAGAGATCTTCCGGTGACCGACCAGGCTCCAACCGGCCGGCCACGGCGGCCGGGGCTGGGGCCTCCATGTTTGTTGCTCCCAAGCGGAAAAGAACACAAGGGAAGGGGCCCAGGCCTGGTCCGGGCAGAGCTGTGCTCGGCCGGGAAAGAGGCTGTCATCCCACGTGGAACGAGGGCAGATGGGGAAACCGAGTCTGTTTTGCCACTGAGGGAACAGGGCCCCGGGCTGGGCTACGAGGTGGGCGGGGCAGCCGGGGAGCCCCAGGTTTCTCCCCACCCTGTGCAGGCCCTGTCGGTTCTGTGGGCAGGGTCCCCGGAGCTGGAGGCCGATATGGGAACAGCCCTAGAATAATTCTTTATTTTGCTTTCCAGGATCCTCACGTTCGGCTATAAAATACTTAAGGGAGGAAAAAAAAAGGATCCAGGAGCCGGGACCGAGATGAGTTTAGAATCCTTCTTTCAGCATATCATCTTCTCTGAGCATCGGGCCGAAGAGAGTCGCCGCTTGATGCGAGAAGGTCCGTGGGGCACTTGGCACTTTGCGTGGGGCCTCTGTCTTCTGCAGGTGGGGGCTGGGAGCAGAAGGAAGTCCCCAAAGCAAAGGTCAGGGCACTTAGCGGAGGCTGCTTTCTACGTGGAGGGAAAGATAGCTGAAAGGTTCCTTAGCCCTACAGAAATGGGGGCTTGAGAAAGATTGATGTGCTTAACGGTTTAATTTGTCTTCCAGTCAGGTCGGAAATAAACAGATGTCGTGAAAAAATTAAGAAAGCAACAGAGGAGCTGAATGAGGAGAAAATCAAGTTGGAATCTAAGGTATTGACATGGAGAGCATGCTCATTTATCACTTGGAAAAACGTTTTAACTTGACTTTCTGAGGGTATTTTACCGTTTAACTAGTTGTGCTTCAGGTAGGAAGCAGGCTAGTAGGCTGGTTAGCTAGGTCCATGTTGCCTGGGAACATTTAAAGTTGCGAATCTTCTGGTCTAGTATGAATTTGTCTTAAAGAAACCAGTTTAAGTAAAAAAAGAATTCATGGTTCACACTGGGGGATGGTTGAAGATTTAAAAGAGCACAATGTCATCGGAAAAATAATTGTTCCATAAGTGGTTTGTGCGGTATATACATTTTGAATCATAAATCATTTAGGAAGTGGACTAGGTTGATGTAACTATGGAATGTAACTTTCAGATGAGTGTCTGCCTTTTGTTTTCCAATTCTCTACCACATTTTGGACATGCGTTTCATCCAAAAGCAGGTGTTTTCCACTAATGTTTCTTTTCTGCAGCATTTGTTCAGTTCTGTTGTTCTAAGTAGAAATGAGAGAGTCTGGGGGCCTCCTGCAGGAGAATTTTGAAGGGTGGGTTGAATTTCCCAGAGGCAGAGCAGTAGGAGAAAAGCATTTGGGGCAGGGGAGGACAGGAACAACAGAGAGACCTCAGGTGAGGGGTATTGGGAGAGAAATCTACCAAGGCAGAGGGCTGATGTCTGGTGGGGTAAACCACTGCAGGTTGGTGACTGGGGAGTTGTGCGGTAACAGTGGTTTTCAGAAGTCTCTCTGAGCCCGCGGAGGGTGGGAGCTGAGAACATCGTCCAAGTGTATCACGATGAAGGCCTTGCTACCGGCGGGAGCAGACGGTCATGCAAAAATATTTATTCAGCTCCTGAAGATATACGTACTAAGCAAGCAGTGTGCAATGGGAAATGTGTTTGAGGAAGCCTGTTTTCTTAAACTATGTCGATTTTACCTTTACACTGTGAGGAATTTTCAGTTCTCTTTTTGAGAACTGAAAGTAATCATAAATCCTTTCTCCACCTGGAGAGCTTCTGCTCTTCCTTCCAAGTCTTGCTCAAGCGTCACCTGGGAAGCCCTCTCTTGGACATCTTGGAAGAGATTTTTTAAAACATTCAGTGCACCACCTTGCAATTAAACAATACATGTTTGTGTCCTTCACTATTTTGTGAGCAATATAGCTGGAATTTTTTTCTCACCCATTTTTATTCCCACAGCCCGTATCCGATGCCTAGCACATAAAACGTTAGCATTTTAAGTGAAATAATGAGTACCAATAACGATGTAGTAGGGAGAGTCGCGCTATCTTTTAAAATAGAATTTGGAACCATTACTTAGTGAAGCTTGCATCCTGCTTTGCTTGTGAGTAGCAGGCAAACTAGCTGCTAAGAACAGTGCTAAAAGCTGATGGGATGGGCAGAGCATTAAAAACGTCATGATGTAGCTTTCTTTTTCTTTAAAAAGAATTAAGATACTTTCAGGATTGCTAACTAGAACTAATAGGCAAAACATGCTCAATTAGGTAGTGCATAATGAACACTGACAGAGCGCTTCCTGCCTGCTGGGCTCTGTTCCACGTGCTAACCCTGTGTCACTCCGTCAGTCCAGGTGGACCCTGTGATCCGGCACCATCTTTAGTCCCCCTCTCTGGGGCAGGAAACCAGGGGGTTAAATGACTTGTCTGTATCGTATAATTTAAAAACAGGACTACCATAATAATAAAATATGCAAGTACTACAGCATATTTTATTAAAACAGGTTTTTGAACTCATCTTAAACAACTTTTTTTTCCACATTTAATAATGTCTCTAAAGCTTTTGCATCTAGTTTAGGGCAATATTTTTAAAAGGTCACTTATGTACGTTTTTGTACAAAATGTAGTTTTCCCAGATTCATGAAGATATTGACCTGACAGATAACAAATATTAAAAAATAAAAGATATACTCTTGGAATATTTATTTGGAAAAAAATTAGGTTTACTCTCTATAGTATTTTTTGTTTTTTGTTAGCCAGTTGTGCTGGAAAATGGAAGTGTAATTTGTTGATATATATACATACATAAAAAATGTTGACACAAATATTTATACTTGACATAAGAGAGAGTAAATCCCTAACATTGTTTAGAAACATTTGCTGAAATTACTAATTAATATAGTCTGATAAAGTTGCATTGCTTTTTAATCAGTTCATATATATGGGCAATAATACAATTGTATCTTACTGATAAAATTAACATGAAGGTCACAGTCCATATAATATTATGTGATTTATAATATAGTCAAAATGGTGTGTATGTGTATGTGTATATAAGGATTTTAAAAGTAGAACCACAATTATAATGTAAATGATTAATAGGAAGAACTGAAGAAGTAATAATAAATTGATTTCTTGTTCTTTTATTCTCAGAGTTAATTATATGGCTGCCAATAACAATGAAAATATATTTATTTGCATATTTGACTTGGCATTTATTGACCAATTTATCAAGTAGAAGCTAGAAACTAGAATGTATGAAGAGAAACTAGAATGTAATTTGAATAGGCCAGCACTTGAGCTATTTGTACAGTGAAACATTCAGAAAATGTTTTGTGCATCTATTTTAGAAGTTGTTTGTGCTTAAAAAAAAATGTATTTAGGAAGTACGGTATTCACTTTTCTCCCATTCTGTAAAACTCAGGTAGCATGTAATTAGAACTTGAGTGATAGCATTTGCCTTTCAGGGCTCAGTGAGTTCTTTAAAATATGTGGTTGCAAAAGCCTCAAATTGTATAGCATGAGTGTGGTGTGAATTGGACAGCCACAGTATGCCCGGTTGGGTTTGGTTATATGAAAACGGAAAGACAAGAACTTGCCCTGGATTTGCATTAATGCTTAACAACGCACTGAAGCTTCTGAGAGTCAAGGAGAGGTTTTGCGGTATTATGACAGAGCAAATCAGAATTTAGGACTCACAGAATATTTGTAGTTTCTTTTAAGCACCTATAAAAGTTGTTTATGTTTTAAAAAGTAGTCTAGAGTTAAAATTGGGCTATTTAATCTTTATAAAAATACATATAAAACCTAATACAGTACCGTGCTCCTTGAAGAGGAAGTAAATGGAGGAGAGTCCGAGGCGATTTTGTCTGTTTTTCCTTCTCCCAGTCTTAACTTATTGCATAGATACCATAACAATAATAAAATTTCATGAACTATTAAAGTAAAATTGTATTGACATAAACAAGTAAGTTAAGGTGATTTCTTTTACTGTCTTCTTTAAAATGTACCCATTCCATTTTTTTTTAATCGATAACAGTTAGGATCCCCATCATAACTGCGGGCAATGTAACAGCCATTAGTATTACCTAACTGGGGAAAATACCAAATCACAAATTATTATCATTAATAATATTGAGATGGAGTTTTGTAATTACCATATTTTTAGGACTATAAAATGCACCTAGGTTTTAGAGGAAAAGAGGGAAAAAAAATGAAGCAAAAAAAGTGGTAAAATATTTAATAACCTGTGATTTCACTCTATGGCCGCCACCCCCCCAGCAAGCCAGGTAAGCTGCATTCGGACGATAAGATGCACCCCCATTTTCCTCCCAAATTTCGGTGGTGCATCTTGTAGTCCAAAAAATATGGTAAGATTTTGAAATCTTTAAGTCATATCAAATAAAAATTTGTATCTTGCTTAAATATTGATTAAATAAAAAGAAGGGCATTGTTTGTTCCTTCTAATTAACATTTGTTTAAATAGCATTACATGTGATTATTTCATCTTAATTTTAGAAAATAATAATTTTTATCAAAATTAATACATGTCTATAGTTCTATTAATTATGACCAAGACACTTTGGGGGTAGTTGCTTGCAATATCTATGGCTTTTTCCTTTGAAATTCCTTTAAGCCAAATCTCTCATATCCTGAACACATACAGCTGCTTTTTAAAGTCTTTATATAGGACTTTAGGTATATTGACCCTTCTCCTTGGTCTTATGTGCAATTTTACAGCCAGTGGCTGTATTTCTGAGTCTGGAAGCCGTTCTGTGGAAGATGGTTTGTTTTTCAAACCTCGTAGTTGGAGGATCGGTGGATGTCCTCTTCACTGTCCAGTGATGCTGGTGGAACATTTCTCTGCCCATTGGTGGGAGCTTAGGCTTCTCTCTAGACTCTACCATCTTCTCCCCTTTTGGGGGGCTCCCCTACAGGGTCCCCCCCTCCCCAGCCACCACAGATGAAAATGAGTCTACCAAGACATGATGTGCCTGGGGAGGAATGGTGGCCAGTCTCTCAAAGGAGAAGGGCCAAGAGCCTTTTCCTTAATGGGCTTTTATTGGGTTCATTTTGCACAAGAATACAGGCTCATTAATCATTGTCAGGCAATAAAGATCAAACAATAGCTAACATACAAAGAATTCTGGGGGCCTATTTTGAGTCAGGGTCAGATAGCTAAAGAGCTATAAAACTTTGAGGAACAAACTCACTTCTTGCTTGGTCTCTTATCATTTAATTGAGAGCATTCTAAACAAAGCAGGTTTCACAGGATTTTACATATTCTTCCTTAGGCCTGATCTGCCTAGGGAACCCGCCCTTTCCAGCACAGGGTGGTACCCACCACCAGCATTGTTTCAGGCTTATGACATTGTCTCAGGCTTAAGTCAGGGTAAGTAAGGCAGCCAGGAGATTACGAGGCTTCTTGCAGACAGAATGAGGACTCAGGCTATGTTGGGATAGCCAAGGGGCAGGGGTCCATCACCCCCTTTTGCTGTGGCCCCCCAAGTCCTTCCTTGGGGCTTCCACATGATTGTGCCTGTCTTAGGTCGTTCCCCCGTTGGGAAATCTTACCCGTCATTGGCTGACCAACCAAGCATTGGGGCCAGTTATGGATGAAGTAAAAGGAGCAGAAGCAGTCCTCCTGCCAGGGAGATAAGCTTTGTCTCCTTAGTGGCTTATGGTCTGGAGGTCGCTCACTCAGCCTTAGCCATGGGAGGGTTACAGCTCCTAAAATCAGGCAGGGTGGTTCCCAACATCTCCCCTTGTCTTTTCTGTCATTTTACTGACTCACTGGAGAGTCCCTTGTTCCTTAGAAATTGGTACCTGACCCCCAGGCTTCCATTCTATTTCAACTCTTGCCATCCACTTGGATGATATCATTGTCTCTGTGGACTATTCCATTACCATCCTGGCCTGTTAGTAACCTTTTCTTCCTTCCACCTCAGCCGCCTATTTCCATAATCGGATTCAGGACTTTGCCATCACCTAAAAACACTTTCAAAGTCAATGAGGCTTTCACTTTTCTACCACTGTGTTTGTACTCCAGTTTCCTCAGGGCCTTGAGTCTGTTTCTTCACTTCCCTCTTTATTCTTAGAGTCCATGATTTATCGCTGCCCTCTTTCCGCTGGTCCTCTCTCCTTTGTTTGCACCCCCTTGCAAGACTCCAGCTCTAGGTGAATCGGTTACCTGCTTCTGTGCCAGCTCCCTGATGACTCCCGGAGAGACTGGGTCCAGTGTCCATTCATGGAGGACAGCCTCGGCTGCGACTGAGCCCCGCCCACTGCCTGGAAATCCTACTCCAGTTCTCTTTCTCACCGCGATGCCTGTTAGAGACCGTCACGCTTCTCACACATTCTGCGTTCTCTTCTGGACTAAACTTTCACTCAATATATTTGCCTTTTATTTCAAAGAGAAAATAGAGACTATCCAATGGTGATTTTTTTTTTTTTTAATTTTCCGACCTTCACATTTTAAACCTCCTACATGAATGCCCAGCTTCTCCCCTTTCTTTCTTTTAGGGAGATGGTGCCCTTCCCTCTGACAAAAGACAGCTCTTCCAGCTGTGCTGCAAATCTCATCATCTCTTGTATCACCACCACTGGCATCATCATCATCGTTGTTTTGTGCGTGTTAGTGGAAAGGCCTCTATAGGGAGAAGTTGACAATAAGGACGAGAGTGAAAATATAATCAATAGTTCAAGGTCTCTGAGGGGGTGGAAGGAAGATGGGATTTAGAGCATAAGAATTAACTGTAGACAAGAGGAGGGATACCTCTTCTGTTGTAAAAACTAAAAAAGGTAATGTTTAGTAAACAATTACTAGTATTTCAGGCCTTATGCTAAGCATTTTACATTATCTGGGTTCTCACAAGAACTCTATAAGGCTGGTAGTACAATATTATTACTCCTATTCATTTGAGAAAATTGAGACTCAGAGAAATTAACTCATTTGCATGAGGTCACAGAAGTGGTAAGTAACAGATCTAAGACTTGAGTCTCTCGGGTTAACTAGAGAGCCCTCACTATTGACGGCTGTGGCGTAGTGTGGAAAGAAGGAAGAAGGAAGCAGGATATTGGAGGGCTTGAAGACTTAGTGACAGGAAGCTAAAAGTGTGATTCACCAAAAGTAGTCTCCTCGCTTTATTTTTTCAACAAATTTGATGAGTTTGTGACATATGCTTAAGTTATTAATAAGAATGTTTTTGTTGTTCTTTTTGCTTTTATTTCTTTGTTCATTTGCTTTACCAGTTGGGGGACTTTATTACGCAAGCAGGGTAATGACTTGAGTTTGGAAAAGTTTTCCCGTAATTATTTGGACTCCTCGTCATGAAAGACCCGTATCAGTCAGACAGGTTAGGGTGATCGACAGGTAGCCTTTGCCCTTGAGGGAGTTAGAGTCAAGCCAGAGGTATTACCTCTCCTCACAGTAATTGAACTGAAGCCGTATTTCTAAATGAAGTGACAAATGCTGCACATAGCATTTACTAGAGCCCTTTTTCTCAACTTTGTTTTCAGGATCTTAAGAAGATGTAAAGAATATTTCATGGTAATAACAGTTTAGAGTGAACTCTATTCACAGGACGCCAGGTAGCCTTTGTGCTTGCAAATGCTTATGAATCACAGAAGTTGCGTTCTTCCTGCCGTGGATCCGTAAAATGAAAAGGCTGCTGCACTGTTGCTAATTGTAAAACCTACCAGTGTGCCTCTGTTTCTTTTTATTTTTTTAAAAGAGCTTCTCTAAATAAGTTGTTTATTTCTGAAATGTTAGAAATGTTTTGAACAGAAAAAAAAGCCTCTTTTCCAGGAACTGAGAGAATGGTCCTCTAATTAAAGAACAGGATGTTTGTGGTGCTGTGTGCAGCGAGCGCAAGGTTAAAATTCCGTTTTCTAATCCTGTAAAACTATGCGGCACAACATAATGCCTTGTAAAAAGTTCACCTCTTGACAGGGATTTCTTGGAAAATCAATTAACTCTGTCCTCTCGTCTCCTAAATATCTCCAATCACACATTGGATAATTATTCATTCAACAAACATTCATTGAGCAACTTCTAAATCACACCATGAATAATTGACAAATTACATAACAAATTTGTAGCATAATTAGAGGGTTGCTATCAAGCAACTTTAACTATATATGAACCTAACTATAAACCCAAAATTCTTGTTCTCATTTTTCAAAAAAGTTTGTAATTGCTTTTAATTTTTCCTATGTAATCGTATAAAGAAAATCTTATCGCATTCATCATGAATAATTATCTCAAACATGGGCGTAGACAGAGAGGCCACTGGAGGCCCTCTGAGTGGAGCGCTAGGCATTTCCTAGTGGTTCACTGCCTGGGAATAATCTGGCTCCCTAGGGCTGTGTACCTTTGTAAGGCGTTCTTTTGTTCTTGAGTAAATCAGCCATTCTCTAACCTCCGGGCTCTGTACTTCTCTGCCTGAAATGCTGCTTTCCTCAACTATTAGTGTTTCAAGCAGACTCACTTCTTTTGGGTCCCTCCTGGTAGGGTGGCCCGCTACTCCCCCGGAATGTGAGACTTTCAGTTCTAACATTGGAGAGTCCCATGCAAATCTTGATGGTTGGTTCTCAAAGAGGGATCTGTGGATCCACAGGTGTCTCCAAGACTCTTTCAGGAGGTCAGATTATTTTCTTAATAATACGAAGGTGTTATTTATAATTTTCACTGTGCTAACACGCACATTGATGATACCAGGCAATGGTGAGTCAAGTTGCTGGCACCTTGTTACAAACCGAGGCCGTGGCCCCAGACCGCACTGACAGTCATCGTGTTTTTCACGGCTCTGCACTCACAGTAAAAAAACAAAACCTGCCAGTCTCACTGTGCCCTTGTTTAAAGTGTAAAATACATTGTGCAGCTGCATGTGTGTACGTGTTTTTAATACTATGTGCCATGAAATGGATGTTCACATAAAGTACTTCTGTCCTGCCAAAGCACAGTGGTTGTCCCAAAGGAGAGTGCTTGTGTGACTGTTTGAGCTGTAGCACGAACTAGCTGTTCTTACCCTGGAACTCCGTTTTTACTCGAGTAATTGTTAGTCAAACTGTAGTTATGCGAACTTGAATATTTGGTAAAACTTTCTTTTCTCTTTTCACCTTTAAAAAAAGATTTTATTTATTTAGTTTTAAAGAGGGGAAGGGAGGGAGAAAGACAGGGAGAGAAACATCAATGTGTGGTTGCCTCTCGCATGCCCCCTACTGGGGGCCTGGCCTGTGTGCCAGGCATGTACCCTGACTGGGATTCCAACCGTCAACCCTTTGTTCGGCAGGCCCACACTCAATCCACTGAGACACACCATCCAGGGCGGTAAAATTTTCTTATAAAGAGCCAAGTGACCCAGACATTGCAAGGCAAACGACTGATTGTCTTGTTATTTTACCAACGATAATATTCAACTTTTCTAACAAAAATTCAAATTTTTGGAGACTCAGATCTGTCACTGTAACCTTGACAGTTTTCCAGTACTTAAAGATATTTCTTATGAGTTTTTTGTGATGTTAATGAATATTATTTTTATTATTGTATTGTGCAATATATCAGCATTTGGAGGGTCTGAATAATTCAATGATGCAATATTTTCCAAATGACTAGTGCATAATGTTAGAAAACTGTTCATGGATAAAAGATCCATTCAAAGCGCAAGGTAGACCAATGGATTTTATTGTAACGGAGGATGAAAAGTTCATTGAAATGGCCTCAGATTGCACATTGCAACTAGCCTTTAAGGAACTACTACTTGTTGAGAAGAATACACAAAATCCTTTAAAACAGGTGTTAAAATGCCCTTCCCATTTCTAACTATACATCCGTAAGAAGCCAGGCTTTCTTCATATATGTTAACCAAAACACGTATTGCAAAATATTGAATAAAGAAGCAGGTATGATATCTTCTGTTAAACCAGACATTAAAGAGATATGCAAAAAATGTAAATGCAATTCATCTTTCTTTTGTTTTGGAAAATAATATTTTTCATATTTTAACATGAAATGGGTTTATTATTCTTAAATGAGTTAAATGCTTTTTTTATTCTCAGTTTTAATTTTTGACACAGAAAATATTCATAGATATAACAAAAAAATCAAATAAGTCAATAATTTTTTAAGGCTATGAAATTTGAAAGACCAAAAAGTTTGAGAATGCCGTGGGAGAGTCCCCCGACCTACGGATATAAAATAACATCACCTTATTCCATCTCTTTCTACCTCTTTTCTTTATTTTGCTTTTTCTTTGCTTGATGTATTTTATATTGATCTGTTTATTATTCGTCTCCCCTCAGTGGAATGTAAATTCCACAAGGAATACAAATGTATCTATTTTGTTTGCTATTATTCCTGGTATCTAGAACAGTAGGTGCTAAATAAACATTATTGAGCGAATAATTAATTTAAATTGTTTCTTACAGAATTCTCTATTTTCCTCTTCTGTAAATTCTGCTTGCTTTATCTGAGAATGTTTTTACATGGTGATGCATTTTCTTATGAGCTTAACAATTTTTTATTGTAGACTTATCTTTAGCAGGGCTTTTTTTTCTTGGGAGTCTTGCATCTCCCTTGATAAAAAAGGTGTCTCTAAGGACCGTTTTCACCCCTGCTGATTTCACTTGTGCAGAACTGGTCCATGACAGTTTTCATGTTAGTTTATGAGCTCAGGATTTTCGTACTGCATAGGTCAGGGATATTTGATTCTCACATCCATGCGCAGTTCAAGCTCGGGGTTAAGTTTTGGGTTTGACTCCTCTTTCACTCATGGCTCAGTGGAAACATACCACTTACATGTTGCATCTGTAAGCCCACAGATGGAGTTTTGTTCCTGTACTTGCTTAGCTGGCATAGACACTTCTGTATTCCTGACTATCCAATGAACCCTGTTCCAGCTCACTTTGGCCTTGACTTTTAGTCTTTTGTGGGCATTTAAAACCCTACCCTATGATATCTGTATCTAACCCCAAAGATACCCCTTGGACTTGAATTCTAGCATGATTTCCAGCATGATGATTTCTCTCTCTTGTTTTCAGATTAGCTATACAAATGATATGTTTTAAATTAGTTATAGTTTATCCAGCATTTCTCTGTGTTTGAATGGAAAATGGTCTTTTCCACATTTGCTTAGACTGCTATATTTACCAAAATTGTTCACTATGAAATTTCTTAACGCTTCAACTTCTTCATTCTTAATTTTTTATCTTTTGGCAAGTCTATGTAGTTGTTCAGTAATTTTCCAGAAAAAAATGTGTACATGCTGGATAAAAATATGTACATGCTGGATTTCCTAAGCCATTAACATCTGATGTTTTATTTTCATACTCGAGTAAAAGCTTATCTGCATAAAGAATTCTTGATTCAAACCTATTTTTAGAAAATTTTGTACATCTAGCACTATTAACACTGTTGTCTTCTAAAATTTATTAATATCTGGTATTTAAAAACTTGTTTTAGGCATCCTGTTTTGTTTCATTTTTCTTCCTTGGTTGCTTGTAGAAACTTTTTAATCCTTATAATTCAAAATTTGTGCATAAATGTATATATCAGTTTTGTCTTGAATGAGGGTGAGCCTCCTGTGTTAACCTCAGCTGTTACGTTCTGGTTTCTTTTTCAGGTGCCCTATTTACATCTTCGTTCTCTCTTCTCTGAATCCACATCTTCTGTGTTTGCTAGTTCTCAGCAGCCTTGGACAGCTTTTTCTATTTTACATCACTGATTCCATCCTTTGCAATTAGTTCTATTATTTAATACTCTACAAATTTGAATTCTTTGTTGCCATGTTACTTTTTACATTTCTTAAATATCTGTTTTCCTTTTTATCTCAGCATATATATTTTTATCACTCTTTTTTATGATGTTACTTCCTCTTATTTTTTAGTGGACATAGCTTTCAGGTAATTCTCTTTTTTTTTTCTGTTAGTCTTTTTTGATAGGGTTTATGTTGTCATTTGCGAGAGCTGTTTGGATTTACAGTTTTGCTACGGATACAATATATAAATTGTTCTTTGTCCCATTCTTGTTTTCTTGAGTTCTTGAAGAATGTACTGTCTTTTTAAAGCTAAAGCTGTTGATTGACAAGTTTATGTGAATGTCCACAACCCAGTTTCTGGTGTTCTTGTAGTATACTTGGCTGAGGTATGATCTTTTCTTGTTCATGTGCCACATTTTCTTGTTATGAGGAGGAAATGCATATTTTAATGGAATCTGTGACATTTTATAGTTTTTCAATTAAAAGCAGTACATGAAAACTCACTACTGTAAGCATTCCATTGTTTTATATCCTGACAGAATAGGAAGATGTAGTTACAGGTGAAGTTAGGTACTGCCTCCTAAGCTGTCAATTAACACCTCATTTCAAAGTATTTCCCTAGGAAGAGTCTTTCAGATTAAGAAGAATCATTACAGAATAATTCTCCTACTTTACTTCTCTTTCCTGAGTCAGCGGTTCTCTGGAAGTGGGCATTTTATTTGAGGAAAAGGAAAGAATAGTTTTTGGAGAATGAGGGTTATTTTGAGAAGCATAGATTTAGGTTGGCAGTGGACTTTGGACTACCAGATAGATTCAGAAAAGGTGGATGAAAGAGTTCAAGGGTGAACTGGGTACTTATAGTTGTGTCTGTAATCTTAATGCTGCTGGAAAGAAATTCTCATACAGCTTTTGGTTCCTATGTGGTCTTATGAATTGCTATTGCTTGAATTAATATTTCAAGATAAGTTGAAAGGCTGCCTACCTCAGCTACTTTGATTCAGACGAGTTACATGGCTTTAAATATACTTCATTTTCTCCTTTAATGATAAGCAATGTACAGTCATATGAGAAAGAAAATTCACATGTCAAAAAATGGGAGTGAATTTTTATTGTCTTCATTTGGTTTAATAGTCATAGCCATGACATTCCAGAGACAATTGTACTTGAACAACAATAAAAAAATATTCATAGCCATGAAAAGACAGAAAGGAGGAAGGAATGGGGGATATGTGACCCCCACAGTAGGAAAATAGATTAGATTGTTACTCTAAATGGTGTTTTTCTATTTATCATGAGCTACTTCTTTACCTCTATTCTTGTTAAGTTTTTGTGTTTCATTTATTTTGTTTTTGCTGTGGAGATGGGATCTTTTTTTTTTTTTTGCTTTTTTCTATTTATTGTTGGTAACTAGCAAAGATACAGTTTTTAGTATTTATTTTGTTACTAGTCTCTTTACTGAACTCTATATTTTATTTCTAACAGTTTCTTGGTAGATTTTCTTAGATTTATTAGGTATATAGTAATGACATTTGCCCAAACAAACAAGAGAGAGAATTGTGTGTCAGCTTTTTGGATAATTACATGTCTTATTCTTTTTTCACACCATACTGCATTAACAAGAACTCCCAGAACAAACTTAAATAGCAGTGGGCTCACCAGGCATCCTGATGAGCCTCAATGAGAAGGTGAAAGGTGAGCGCAGACTTGGCTGAGGTGAAGAGTCTCGGGAAGGAGATTTCCAGGCAGAGGACAGCCAGTGCAATGCAAAGGCCTTGGTGGGAAGGGCTCCTGGTGTGTTCTGGGAGCAACAAGGAGGATGGCGTGGCCAGAGACCAGTGATTGAGGACACTGGTTGAAGATGAGATTAGGCAGGGCCTGAGGAGTAAGGCCTACTGTCTGCTGATGACACTGAACTTTCCGTACTGCCGTAGGGTTACTGTGTCATGGTGAGTCATTCCTTCGGCACTGCATCTGTTGTGAAGAAATGTATTTATAGAAGCATAATTTTTTGAAAAACCTTAATATCTGCTATTGATACAGTGTTCATTGGTATGCTCTAGTGTTTAAAATGTCTTTTATCACAGCAGTTAACAAACACATTCTTTCCCCAATTGCTATGATCTTACAAATGTGAAGTCTTTTGCATAACTATGTTTTCTTATGTAAAGTTGCCTGCTATGCTATTGGGCAGAGCTTATAACCAGCAAAATGTCAGTTTCTAGAGGCTGAGGTTATTTTAAACAACACAACACAACAAAGTTTAGCTTTGTGCTTTGCTTACTTGGACCCAAGCATTAATTTAAAATCCTCAGTCATTTTCAGTTTTCAAATTCTTTGGTGGAAAAATACCTAAAGGCACCCAGGCAGCAAGAGGAGCTAGGTGAGTCCCAAATCCTGGCTGTGCTGAAACTGATCTGGTCGACCAGGTAAGTCAGCTCAGTGGGAAGACTGTAAGCTCTGCTGAAAATCAGATATCCCAAGAGGAGTAAAATAGGGAAAGGGGAAAAAAAAAACTTTATTGCTGAGAGAAGCAGAATTAACCAGAGTGTTGGCATTGCTATAAACGAACATTTTCTGTAACAGCAGTACTTTCTGACAAAGCTTGGCTATTTGTCTCTATAATGTAACTTCAAGGCTGCATGCAAATATTTTTCTTCAATTTGTACTCATAGAAAAGAGAGAGAAATTTATATTAGAGCTACTAGGAGCCTTCCATCGCTTTCTTTTTATTGTCTGTGGCCCCTTGAGATCCCCGTGTAACTTAGGAAATAAAGTCAGTAATTTCAGAAATATTTAAGTCGTGATTTTACATCTTTTTTGCTGTCTTCCCAATTCTGATTCCTACCCACCATTTTTGCAACAACAGAGGTAATAGAGTTTTCTCATGATAATTTATTCTGTGAAATGATCTCATCTTGTGATCCTATCAATATATTCATGAATATTTACCTAAATTTTACATATCAGTAAGTGTGGTTTTCAGACACAAGAATGTGAAAAATAGTTTAAAAAGTTAGTTGTGATAACAAAAGGAACAATGAGAAATACATTCTGCAAATAGCCATGAAAAGCTATTTTAGTTCTTTTTTAAACATTTTATTTATTTATTTAGGAAGGCAGGGAGACAAAAGGAAAAATAAACAACTGGGACCACATGAAGCTAAAAAAGGTTTTGCACAGCAGAGAAAACCATCAACAAAGTAAAAGCACAGCCCACAGAATGGGAGAACACATTCACTGATACATCTGATAAGGGGTTAATATCCAAAATTCATAAAGAACTTGTAAAACTCGACACCAAAAAATGAACAATCCTATTAAAAAATGGGCAAAGGACCTGAATAGACACTTCTCTAAAGAGGACATACAGATGGCCAATAGACATATGAAAAGATGCTCAGTATCACTAGTCATCAGAGAGATACAAATTAAAACCACAATGAGCTACCATTTCACACCTGTCAGAATGGCTATCACCAATAAATCAGCAAGAGCGCTGGTGAGGATGTGGAGAAAGGGGAACCCTTTTTGCACTGTTGGTGGGAATGCAGACTGCTGCAGCCACGGTGGAAAACAGCACAGAGATACCTCCAAAAATTAAAAATGGATCTGCCATATGACCCAGCAATTCCACACCTGGTAATTTAGCTGAAGAAACTGAAAACATTAAAAGTATTTTCTGATTTTGGGGGGTCTTGTGCATTTTACCTGTCTAATCTTCCTCTGCTGATGTCTTTCTTGAGATGGAGTTGAGAACAGCACCACGCACTGAAGGTGTGGTGGGCGGATGTGCCGTGGCAATGTTTAAATGCAAGATCATGTTTTCTGCTTTATTTAGGCTACTTTTTAAAATGCCAATATTCATAGGACTTTTGAGCCATATCATTTAAAAATGTCTTTTAGGTGAAACCCATGGCCTCTGGACTAGACTATTTCTAAGCTCTTTACTATTCAATATCTTCTGGGATAGAGATTTTACAGCCTGCCTATCACCTTGAGGAAGTTCTTATAGCTAACATAAATCTTGCTTTCTGCAATTTAAGTTGAATTTATTTCTTTTTTGTTTTCTCTGTAGAGATAGGAACAGCCCCAGACTAGGAGTGATGCTTTCTTAAGAGGGCCCGTACTGAACATAGCAGAGAGGGTGTTTGCAGCCCAGCAGTGTTTGTGGCTTTTGTACATTACAGAGCGCATGTCAGCATTCTCTGGCTTTCATTTCAGCTCATGGTCTCCAGAGATGCTACTTTTTATGGCCCAAATGAAGTAACAGTTACATGTCTAATATTAATGTTTACTATATCTTTTGCTAGTTAGAACCAGATGAGGTGCTAAAATAAAACAATACGTTCTCAAAACCCACTTGAGGATTTTAGCAGATTTGTGTTTTATTTCATATAACTATAGTCATGGGATTTGGTTGTGCTTATGGTTAGTAGATTGTTATCTCATTATTTTATTAGTCATACTGTATACATGATTTATTCACCCATATCTTCCTTACAAGTGATGAGAACAAAAACTTGTTCTTTAAAACAAGCTTTCCTGAAGCAGATTTCCTTGTGTGTAGTCAAAAACTTTTAGTGCCTAAGCAAAGAAATGGGTCAGATATTGGAAAGGAAAAAGAAAACAAATTCTCTGTCCTGAGGAACTTATAGTCTTACTGGGGGAAGAGATTACAAAAATTGTAATTTTAAAGCACTTATAAAATATAAGATAGAACATATAAAGTAAGGTGTTTAATGTGAGTTATATTTTGCATTTTGAAGAAAATACAGAACATATTTTATACTGTACGGATCTGTTCTGTGAACTGAAGTGCTGTGAAATATCTAATTGATTCATTCTGATTTGTTTTTTATTTTTTTCATTTTAAGGTTCAGCAGTTTTCTGAAAAATCCTTCCTCCTACAGCTTTTGAAAACTCATGAAAATGCTTTAGAGAGACAGTGCAGTGAAATTACAAACCAAAGGAATATGCTTCTCCAAACCTTTGTAAGTCTCCAGCCTCTTAGAAAAATCTATTTCACTGTGTCTGAAGTATTTGAATACACTTAGGTGTACATTTGGCAAATTATCCATATGCACATTGGCAGATAGTTCTGTTTGGATACAAAAAAGTATTAAGTGCTATTTAAAAACAGTTGGTAGAGTAATATAGTTTGAAAGAATTTTATTGGCAGGGATGCAATATGAAAATTAATTGTGATAAGCATAAAAAAACAGTGAAACTGATTTGAATTGCTCAGGCTTCTAGACGTTGGTTTTAGTGCTTTTGAAAACCAAAGAGGTTTACACTAGAGACGTATGTATGGGTGTGGGTAAAAAGACAGGTTTTGTTTATAAAATTAGAGCCAATAGACACAATAGTTTTAAATGATAGGGCCAGTTTAGGAACATGACTTGTAATTAATTGACATTTCAAAGAAAATACATTTTAAAATATTTAAAGAAATATTTATCTAAAGTCAACAGAATCAACTACCAGTGGTTTATGAATGACATGGCCAGTTTTCAAATGTAGCTCATAATTAGTTGACATGTCTTAGGAAAAATAGGAAAATGTAGTAATGTTCAGTTTGTAGCATTGTCAAAGTGTAGGTTCTAGCATTGTCCAAAGTTTTTGGAAATTCTTATTTCTACCACAGGTTGATATTTCATAAAAATGTAAAATATTATTTAAAAGTGAATTTGAAATTAACATATAATTTTAACATTCAGTGTTCACATTTAAAGTTTCCTGCATTTCCTTGTTTCTCTCCTTTTGTTAAAAGACTTAAGAGGGGAAGGGAGGGAGAAAGACAAGAAGAGAAAGATCGAGATGAGAGAGAAACATTGGTCAGTTGCCTCCTGCATGCTCACCGAGTGGGGACCGAACCCACAGCCTGGGCATGTGCCCTGACTGGAGATTGAACGGGGGACCCTTCACTTTGTGGGATGACACCCAACTAACTGAGCCATAATGATCAGAGCTCGCGCGCGCGCGCGCTCTCTCTCTCTCTCTCTCTCTCTCTCTCTCTCAATAAAGCAGTAATTCCTTTGCCTGTAGATTTCTACTTTCAAATTTGGTCATTTAATTATTTTACCAACAAATTTATATTGCATTGACAAAACAGCATGTATGGTTATAAGTTTAATACAGAAACAAACACATCTATAATGATGAGTGGTAGAATTTCTACATTAATAGTTCTCACAAAACTTTAAGAATAAAACATTCATGTGAAAATGGTTGTTATTACATAATAGCTTTAGTTTTTTATGACTATTTCTGGAGCAGTAAAACACTTTTGTGATAATATCAGGGAGTATGATACTATATTTTGTTGTTAATAATTTCAAATCACTGCATTTTAAATCATGAAAGAAAAATATTATTGCAATTAATACCCGTATCTGATCTTCTGGGTTTTTTTTTGTTTGTTTGTTTGTTTTTTTCAGGAGGCTATTAAGGAAAAAGTGATGAAGGAGGAGGAAAAATTTATTAAGGAAATTACAGACTTCAATAATGAGTATGAAATAACAAAGAAAAGAGAGCATTTGATGAAAGAAAACATCAAGGCTGAAATATCTGACTTAGAAAACCAGGCAAACATTTTGAAAAGGGGTATGAGTGCATAATATCACCTCATTTATCCAGTGGCAGTGAAATTGAGTTGGCTTCAGATATTTTTAGTTCGAGGTGTCTATGACACAGAGGGCTGGGATGCCCGGGTGGCAGGTGGGCATGTGGTCGTGAGGCGGATAAGAGAGAGCATGGCTAGAGTTACTGGGTTTGGGACTGAATCCAGGGAAGATGTCATCGAGAATAAACATGCAGAGGGAACGCAGAGGGGTGGCAAAGACCAGAGGTGGAAAGAAACTAGGAAAGCATGGTGTTTAAGGAAAGGAAGAAAAGAGAGTCATCAAAGAGGGTAAGAGGAGAACCAGCAGAGAAGAATATTTTAGAAACTAAAAGCAAAAAAAATTAAAAGTTGTCCATAAATGGTGCAAATCAAAACAGGAAATTAATTTGACAAGTAGGAGCTGTCACAAGCATCATCACAGAGTGGGGAGTTGAGGAAGCAGAGAATGAAACTGGAAGTGGTGTTACATGGATGATGCATTTTTCATGGAAGCCTTTCTAAAATGCACTGTTACTTTGATGCCTTTTGTAAGTGAAGAAGGAAACACATTTAACCCTTCTATTGCCTTAGACCTATCAATGAATATTTCATTGTTGTGCTTTACATCAAACAGTTTTCATTGTTACAGGTAACGTTTAGAGGTGTGTGCCATATGAAACCACCATCCTGAAGAGTGTAAATGCCAAAATCATGTTGATTGAATTTAAATCTTAATTTCACCACTTAATTGCTATGTGACTTGGGGCAAGATGCTTATTTTTTTTTGTCTCAGTTTCTTTGTAAAGATAGGGGATTACAATAATGACGTTAACAAGGTTGTGAGGATTCAGTGAAAGAATATTTAAGCATATGGAATGCTGCCTCATACATAATTAAGACTGCAGAAATATGGGGATTATACTTTCAAATTAGTCTTATGTTATAGATGGAAGAAGTCAGGTTCTCATAGATGAATTACTTTGGGTAGCGAGTTTAGGACAGAGGTTCTTAACCACAGGTGCACATCTGGAAAGTTTAAAAAATATTGAACGCTTGACTCTCATCCCAGAACTATTGAATCAGAATCTCTGTGGATGAGGATACGGAACATAATTTTTTTTTAAAGCCCCTTAGGTGATACTGATGTGTACTGCTATTTAATAACCAATAGTATAAAAGGAAGATAAGTAGGTATTATTAACCTTAGGAAATACTCTGAAACTGATTTTCTTTAAAAAGTCATTGGATATCACCACTTCTGTCCAATATAGTATTGGAAGATCTAATCCAAATCAGTTAGATAAGAAAAAGAAATAAAAGGCATCCAAGTTGGAAAAGAAGAAGTGAAATTATCTCTGTTCCCAAATGACATGATCCTCTGTGTAGAACACCTAAAGATTCCACACCAAAAAAATGCTAGAGATAATAAACAAATATAGTTGACCCTTGAACGACATGGGTTTGAATCGTGCAGGTCCACTTGTACATGAGCTTTAAAAATAAATTCACAGTCAGCCTTCCATATTCCTGGGTTTCACATCTGTGGATTCAGCCAAGCAGGGATTGGAAACAGCGTTTTTGATCTGTGGTTGGGAAGTCATGTTTGTAGACTGTAACCTATTTGTAGAGCTGACTTAAGTTATATGTGAATTTTAGTCTTTGTGGGGATTGGAGCCCTGACCCACACCTTTTCAAAGGTCAACTATACAGCAGATTTTCAGCATACAAAATCAACACACAAAAATCAGTTGCATTTCTATGTACTAGCAATGAGCAATTCAAGACAGAAATTTTAAAATTGCATTTATAACGGCAACAAAAATAATAAAATACTTAGGAATAAATAACTAAAGAGGTGAAAGATTTATACATTGAAAACTATAAAATGTTGCTCAAAGAAATTAGAAACTTAAATACATGGAAGGACATTCCACGTTCATGGATTGGAAAACTTAATATTTTTACAATGACATTACTACTCAAAATGACCTACAGATTCAATGCAATTCCCTTCAAAATCTTTGCCAATCTGACAACTCGTAAAGATGTTATTTTCATTGTTGGTTTAATTAGCATTTCTTGATTTTGTACAATGTTGGATATATTTCTCTGAATTTATTGACCACTTTATTTTTCTATGAACAACCTTTTCATATTCTTTGCTCATTTTTTTACTTACTTGTGTTTTTACTGGTCTGTATGGACATTGTGTCCACTGAGGAAGTTAGCCTTGTGTCATGTGTTGTAAATTGCTTCCTAGTCTGTTGTTTACATTTTGATTGTACCTATTGTGTGTGTGTGTGTGGGCGCGCACGTGTGCAAATGCCAGATAGAAATTTTAACTTTTTGCAGTCATGTTAATGAAGTGAATGTTTTCCTTTATGGCTTCTGGACTTTTGTCTCTGGCTTAGGAAGACTTTTCTGTGTAACATTAATAATTTCAAGAATACAGCCATGCTTATTCTGGTAACTCTTGTTTCCTTTTCTCCATTTATATTCCAACCGGAATTTATTTTGATATGAGAGTTTAGGAATCCAACATTGTTTTCAGTTATTTAATGCTACTTCTTATGTTATTCACTATTTTCCAACCACCGTGAAGTTTTACATTTATCATATGCTAACTTCCTATTTGTGTTTTCACAATTAATGTAGTGAATCTTATCAATACATAGCCTATTGTTAGCCTTGCTCAGTCGTGGTCTCTTAGTCTTCTGAGGTGCTGCTGAATTCTGCTTAATAATACTCAGTATTTTTTTTAAGAGTTTTACACCAATGTTTATAAGTGAGATTAATCTTTTTTGTGAGGGTTATGTTGAGTTAACCAAAACAATGTAAAAGCTGTCTTTTTTCTGTAGCTGGAAAGGTGTAAACACTAAAATCATCTGTTCCTTCGATGTTTGAAATAATTCACTGGTGCAGCTGTTTCTGTGCCTTTCACTCCGGGATGTTGCTCAAACCTGAAGCGAATTTCGGAGCCAGGCCCTTCCCGGAGCAGTTTAGTTCCGATCGCCCTCCCTCCTGTCGGGGCTGCCTGCCGGCCCTCTTCTAGCTCCTGCTGCCACGCCTGCCATGCCCTGGCGCTTGCGTTTGCTCCTGTCCCTCCCTTCTTGCCCTGATCTCTTCCCTTGAGCTTTTTGCCCACAGCGATGACTAGTCACCCAGTTTCACTGGATTTCGGATAATCTTCATCCTCAAAACCCGTAGCTGTTTTATTATTTTCTACTATTCACAGTGTTGTTTTCATTGCCAGGCCTCTTCTTTGATTTATTTTTTAACTCCAGAGCTGGGCTCTGTTCTCACTCCTTGAGAGGGCCAAAATGTTAACATCCATATATTGGTAAAAGAAATTATTATATTACTACTGGGCTATTATAATGAACCTCTTAACTTATGGATATTGTTTTAAAATATCACAATAAACACAGCAAACCAAGCACCTCAGCCTGTCGCCAGCCCCGCACAACCCCGTGCCTCCCTCCCCTCCAGCCTCACCCCGTGCCCTTCGCTCTTTGTGCTGAGGAGCACCCACCTCTCTTGTTTGCTGGGTTGTGTTACGCTTCCTCCTGCCTCAGGACCTTTGAAAATGCTTCATTAGAATACTTTTTAAAAATTCCTCATCCATTTAAATCAGTCACTCTTCTGATCTCAGCTCAAATGTTACTTCTGAGGAAATTTCCCCTGATCCGTGCCCTGTCCACCCCACGTCAGGTCCATTCCCCTGGTTGTAGCCTCTCATGGGTCTCTGCGCCGTGGTCCTCAGAACGTCCTATCTCCTTCCGTACTCACTTGGTTCGCATCTGTCTCCCCTGCGAAAGGGGCAAACTTCCACAAAGACAGGAATCATGTCTGTTTTACTCACCGGTGTGTTTCTAAAATGTGTCTAGGACATTCCTTCATTCAGTAATGATATTTTTGTGCTTTATGCACTGGTGATACTGCAGTGTGCAAGAAAGAAAGAAAAAAATCCCTCATGAAGTCTACATTCCTGTAAAGGAAGAGAGACATTCGTGTTCCAACCTGTCAGAATAGAAAAATCCCACTAAACAGGAGAGTCCTGCCTTAATAGTAGGATTAAATTAGCATTGGATTTAAGGCTACTCTGGACCCACTGTTAAAAATATTTTTAGAACAAGGTTTGAACCTGATCCGTAAGTTATTTAACTGCCTGCCAAATAACAGATACCAATATACTTCAGGGGAAGATAGCAAAATTCAAGCATTTAACAAAATACTAAACACAATGTTTTATACCCAATCAAAAAATCACTAGACATTTGAAGAAGCCGCAAATTGTAACTCAATAGCAAGGAGGAAATTAGGTCAATTAGAAACAGACACGTAAATGACAGTGATGAGGCAGTTAGCAAAGAAAGACTTTGAAATCGGTCTTATAAATGTTATAAGTAACTCAGAAGCATGGATATAATCAAGAGGTAAGTGAAAGATATTAAAAAATAATTGAAGACAGAAAAAACATTTGACAAGATTCAGCACCCTTTGTAATAAAAACGTAAACACAAAGCATAAAAGAGCTGCTTGTGGGAAGAAAAGGAAGAGACAATGTGAGCAGTGTCGCGGGAGCTCGTAGCCGTGGGCCAAATGCCCTGCAGAGTCACTTTAAATGTGCTTTGTTTATGAAGGTAGAACTTCCTTTTTGGCTCGGTAAGTTTGTTTTACTTGGTGATACTACATTATTTTGAATTCTCTGTCGGTAGTCTAGGCATCAGCTAAGGTTTATTTGTATCCAGTTGGTGCTTCTACAAATCCTGGTCGGTTTGTTAAGAACAGTCCCTAAGTGGCAAGGGAAGGCAGTCCAGGCTTAAAATTGACCATATGCTGCTCAAATTTTTACTACATGAGAAAAAGTGAAGGAGTGCTGACATTTATGGCAAAGCCTAAATAGTTAAAATAATGGTTTTTGCTTGTTTCTAGAAATGAAGTCCATGGAACATGGCAGTGGCCCATTAAATGAACTTCAAAAACAGAAGAGTGAATTGATGCAAGAACTCTTTACTCTGCAGAGAAAACTTAAAGGTATCACCTTTATGTGCTTTGTTTATTTTGCCAGTGAGTATATTTGCATACACATGATAGGGTAGCATTTCTCTCTTTAAATGTATCAGCCTATTGGGATACAGTGCTATTACTGGTATTAAAAAAGGAATAGAGAAAACACTGAATTGATCAGTGTTAGACTTGGTATTTTTTAATGTCTCAAATTTTAAGACCTTTTCTTGTGCCT
This sequence comes from Anoura caudifer, assembly GCA_004027475.1. Classification (NCBI taxonomy): domain Eukaryota; kingdom Metazoa; phylum Chordata; class Mammalia; order Chiroptera; family Phyllostomidae; genus Anoura; species Anoura caudifer. Next base: position 45,723 of record PVKU01002714.1, read on the forward strand.
TTAATTGCTATATTAAAGTAGAAAAAAAAATCATTGGCACATACATTTTATGTGAAGCAGCAAAAATTAGAGGATTGTTCTTATGAATGAATAAGTATAAACTTTATGTTTAATTTTTAAAAGATCATAAGAATTTTCTTAATTATTTAGTTTTTGAAGATAAAAAGAATGAAGCTATCTGTACTACCAAATACCTAGAGGCAGAAAAAATAAAAATCAATGAAAAGCCTCAAAGTGATCCTGAATGCTTAAGGTAAGAATTGCCTATTACACTTCAGTATAAAATCTGGTAATTTTTCAAGTTGTCGCATAGATTTCAGCATAAAGCTAAATGCACAGATTTTTTTTAAGTTCCAGATAAAGATGTTATTTTTTTCTATGTGTGTTCTGAAACATGCTGATAAATAAACACTTCACTGACCGGAAAGTGCTACAGGTAAGGTTCATGATGCATTGGGTTAATAATACTGCGATCAATTTTGTCTTTTCTTATACCTCGTGGACTTGGTATTATTCACATCCTAATAGATTAAGAAAAAGCATTGGTCGCACAGCTCTCCTTTCTTTTATCCCTGACTTTCCTTTTTGAGATAATTGGAATTATTTTTTATCTTTCTCCGTTTCAGGGAGGGGATCACAATCTACTATTTTGCTTCAAATTTGTTATTCTGGTTTCGTGCTGAAAGATCGAAAGTGTATTTTCTGTTCAGAATATTCAGATGCTTTTTATGTATTTGGATCATGAAAGAATGGCTGATGTTGAAAATGAAATACTCATATACACAAGGAGGGAAAAAACCCTGTTTATTAATTTGACTATTCTTTATTAATAATTCAGTGTTATATTTGCTGGCTTAATTTTAAAGAAGTTCCTACACTTTCTAGGCTTAACCAGGCTTAGTATAACCAAAGAAACCTCATTACTGAATCTATGAAGAAGCAAATGAAGCCTTCATCCCATAAATCATATAGGAAATATGTCCACTAGAGCTGAACAAATGCTTCATATTAGCAGTGTTTAGCCTCAGGCCATAATTTTAGTAGATTATGAGGAAATATTTGCAATTTAATTTTATGTTCAGTTTTGTAAGCATGAAATATCAATCTCTTGGGTGGTGTGTGTGATGCAGAATGAGTTTCTGTAATGACAATGTGCTCATTGATTTTTTTTTACACTCTAAAAATGGCAGTGCCCGTTGGTATCGTTAAGCTAGTAGTTTAAGGGCTTCTAATATCAACTCCAGTTTCACAAGTTTACCACTCAGTCATAAAAACATGCCCTGGGTTACAATTAAACACACAGAGGCTGCTAGAAGGTGCTTTCTCCCTCAATGATGGGACCGAGGAGATTTGGATAGAAAGAAATATCAGTCCCTGTACCTGATCTGTTCTTTGGATTTTAGCAGCTATTAAATGAAATGCCAAAATGTATTAATTCCTGCCTTAAAGTCGTTCATATACCTAGCTTAGTTTCCGCACTGGTATGTCCTATACAAGTTTTTTCGAGTGTGAAGAACAGAGTCAAAGTACTGAGTGTAAAAATTTTAGGAAAGAGGGCCATCAGTTTTATAATTAGTACAGGAGCAAAAACCTAATGATGGCAAAAAATGATGGGACATTTATTCAACTTTATCATGACAGCCAAAGTTAAATTGGTTTTATTCCTAAATTTTGGAATAGAATTGTCTTTTTCATCTGCATGTTCAAAAGTATTCTGAATTTTGTAATTGTTGCCTTTTTTCTTAGTTTTTCAGGTTTAGCTGCTATTGGTATGGATGCTATTTTTCTAGGAGGGTTTCTCAGAAACTTGTTAGTGTGGATATTTGGGACCAGGTTATTCTTTGCGGTGGGGAGCTGTTCTATGCAGTGGAAGATGTTTAGCAGCGTCCTTGAACTCTGCCCAGTAGATGCCAATATCAGCCCCCACCCCCCCACCCCCGGGCTGTGACAGCCAAAAAATGTCTCCGGACATCACTAGATGTCCACTGTGCAGAGGGTACGGGAAACACATCTCCAGTTGACAACCAGCTTTATTTTAAGGTTATTATAGTTATAATTTTATTAAACTTCAGTAAGAAAGCAATTATTAAAAAAATATATTAGTTCATTTTTAAGAGCTTATTGTTTCTTCTTTTAGTATGTAGAAAATTTTGAAACACTTTGTGTCTGTATTACTGAATTCTTCTACAATTACTATGCACTTTTGAAGTTAGTTTGCAGTGCCTGGGTTATTTGCTGAGCTGTCCCTTGATGCCATCCACTAAAGTAGAAAACGGTATGGACACTCACAATGGTTTCATGGTCTGTGCTTTAGGTGATCTTTCCCTGTTTATAAACACCAAGATGTCTGTTTATTTAAAAGATTCTCTATTGAAGTGTGTGGGCTCATTAATTAACACGTGTTAAGGCAGCTAATTGCTGTGCTTGACACTTAAGCCAGAGGTTGGGTTCATTCCTAAGATGCCTCCCAAGGCTTGTGAAACTGTGACTGAGCCAGTGTTTCCATACAGTCTAGGGAGGGCTGAAATGATGGAGCCTGGGGTCTCGGGAGGGAGGAAGCATGGAGATTAAGATTACAAACACTTGTGAATCCCAGCTCTGCCACTGACTCGGTTAGTCACCTTGGGGAAGCAGTTGTCTGTGCCTCAGTCTCCACATCTAAAAAAATGACATTAAAAATAGCGCCTACCTCACAAGGTTATAGTAAAAAAAAATAAGTGACTTAATTTATACAAATCCCTTAGAGCTTTGCACACAGTAAATACTCTGTAATTACTGGATATAATTATATCATTACTTGTGATTTCATTTTTATTCCATACTATCTGTGAGGATTTCACTTCTTTCTCATTTTTTCTTCTGCTTGTCTCCAGATGTAGCAGCTCCCTCCAGGTCAATCATGGATTGCCGCCTTTGTACTCACTCTCCGTGGGCAGTGTCATCTGGTCTAAGGATTTTAGTTAGCATGTACAAATTTTTGCCCCTAATCCTCTCTCCTAAACTTCAGTCCTAAATTCTCAATAGTCTAATACAAAAGGAGAAATGCACCCGAAGGGATGCTGCCTTGATGAAACAAAACCACACTGTCAGAAGTTCAAGGGCCCCCGTAATCTGCCTGTCCCTTATCCCCTGCATGTTTCTATCACGTGCCTTCCTTACGGTACTGGCGCATCCGAATACGCTCGTGGCGTTCCAAGTAAGCCTCCACACCTCTGTGTCCTTCTCTCTTTCTTCTCCATCAGCTAGCACCCAACTACTTCTTCCAGGCCCAGCTCACGTGTCGTCTTTGCTGGCGATTGCTCAAATCCAAAATGTAGCAGGCATTTTGACGTGTTTACGAATCACATTATTCTTACCCTACCCAGTCCACCACCAAGTTTTGGTGCTTTTACCACCAAAATACTTCTTGAATTGTTCTTCTTCTCTGTCTCCATTGCTAACATTCGAGTTCTAGCCTCCACCCTCTCCCACCGGGTCACAGTAACAGCCTCTCTTCTCCTTTCCCCCACCCACTCTTGTAACCTCCAATTCACTGTCTATTGAATCGTCATCCCCTTATTGAAACCATTCAGTGGCTTCGTAATGGATACCAGAAAACCTGAAGTCCTTATTGAGTGAGGCCTATGGGACTTGTCACAGTGTGGCCTCTGACTGCGTCCCTGATGTTATTTTCAACAAGGTCCCCTTCTCACTCTGTGCCCTCGAGCCCTCCAAGCTTTCTTTCACATTGGAACCTTTGTCCCTGCCTGCCTGTCTCTAACTGGTGGGATGTACCCCATCCTGTGGGCCTCAGTTGAAATATTTCCTAAGAGAAGCTCTCCCTTATAGTAAATTGTGGAACCTGTTATTTTTCTGATAGCACACTATTTTTCCTTTATAGCACACATTCTATTTTGAAGTTACATATTCATTTGCTTCATTTTGTGAATGTCTGTCTCTTCCATGTAGGAGGAGTTATCTTGTCTATTTTGTTTCCCATTGCATACTAATGGTCTAATACTTTGGTACAGAGCTTGTCATATAGTCAGCATTGAATAAGTAAATGGAGGGATAGATGAATGTGCTAAATTTGAAACCTTTCCTCTACAGTTCCTTTCTCTGTGTTCATAGAGAATGGGCTTCTAATTCTGCTATATCATTAATCATATTCGGTGATCATATTTATATCAATCTGTCCTGCTAGACTGGGAGCTCCCTCCGCTTGTTCATATTTCATCAGTCTTTGCATCTAGCACAGTCAAGGGCAAATACTATTAAAAATATTTATTCCAGGGATTGGGTCTGCATGTAATTTTACTTTTACTACAAAGAAGATAACAGTTCATCATATATTCTCAATGTTATTTGCAAAAACGTGGCGTATTCTAACCACTAGTATAGCTCCATGGAATCCTTTCTACTCCTAATTTTTTTCTCTGTGGACAGCGCTCTCCTGGTTTAACTGTCCTCGGCTCCGTAGCCCCTAACGTCTCTCCCTTTCTTGTTCTGACTCACTCCGATCACTGAGTGTGGAAGGCACGCCGGAGAGCTGTTTGTTCTGCCGTGCGCTCTGCTCCCTAAGTTCTGCGATGGTAGGTCTCCGTGGGAGAAAGTGTGTGGCATCCAGTTCTGCCTTTACTGCTGGTAGTCTGATCCTGGGGTTCAGTCTGAGCAAGTCCTTTCTTTGCAGATATAAGCTACCTTCTCTGCTCTCTGGTGTATTTGTAGTAAATGGGACATTTTGACCTCCCATCTGCCTTATTTCTCTTTTGGGCAGAATTCAGGCAGGAAAGAAAAATGTATCTACTAGGCTGTCAACACCTATTATTTATATTATTATCCAACACCAGTCACTATAGTTTTGAAACCACAAAACTTTTTTCTAGAATGGTTTTACATATTTTATAGCCAACATTTGTGATTGTTTAATGCAACAGGAAGTTTGTGACAGAAATGAAACTGCAAAGTCAACAGCATGAGAGTTTTCCTTCTGAACATTTGAAGAGAGTAGGGTTTTGTGAAGGGTACATGTTCAATGAAAACGGCACAGAAGTTAATACGCACCTGCTATTGAGAGACCCCAAATGCATTTATGTGAAGAGTAAATCAGTGCTCTTGCCTCTTCAGTGAAAAGTCATCCAGGTTAGTTGGTCATAGAGGTCACGCCGATGGTCCTCAGATTCATAAGAAGGCATAAACTCACGCTAGTATTAAAATACTTCCAACCTTTCTAAGTGATATATAGATAAAAAATGTGTGTTTACACATGTATGTATTTTTATTTTACCAAATAAGTGTAGATATTTTTAAATTATGAGAGTAGGCTATGTTGATTGAATAAAAAATTCAAACCCTACAAAAATGTCAAACATCAAAGTCTCCTCTCTCATTGCCTCACTCCAGAAGCCCTCAGTGTATCCACTGTTTCATGAGTATCCTTGTAGAGTGTGTGTATCTCCATGTGTGTATGTGTGCAGGTGCGTGTGTGTGTTTAGCAAAAAAAATGGTGTCACACCTAAGGTCCGTAATTTGCCTTCCTACTTTGCCGTTTCCCGTGTTAGTTTGTACCAATCAACTTCATTCTTTTTAATGCTGACGTACGGAGATGCCATGTTTATATTACCTTTCTCCCATTGCTGGGTGTACAGGAGTTTCTAAATATTCACAATGAGAAATATTTTAATTAGTGTGTCCTTAAATATGTGGGGACAGAAGTGTTTCTGTAACATTATTTAGAATAAACATCATTTAGCAGAGTAGTAGGAATTGCTATCCAGGTTGCGCTGATAAAGTAATGCACATTTACTTTGCATTAAGAATGAGCCCAAAGTGGACAAGTGTAACAGGTTTTAAAGTTTCTGGAAAATACTAGTCAAAAATTATTATATATGGAATCTGTAGCTAACCCATGTTATCTCTTTTTTAACATTTATAAAATATGAAAATTTCCATTTAATTCTAGGATCATTCTTAGCTATGTATTTTGTTCTCTGCATCTTTTCTGGTAAAAAATCTTTTATTCTCAAAGAGGAATGTCTCTACCGCATTGATTATTTAAGCTAATAGAGATCCATGTTTTGTGAATTCTTTGCACATACTATAGTTATTAAAGCTTCTACGTTAAATGCAAGGAAAATTTTGATGGTAGAATCAATTGATTATTTTTAATATGTTTTATTGATTATGCTATTATAGCTTTCCCAATTTGTCCCCCTTTGCTCCCCTCTACCTGGTACCCCCCATTCCCTACAGCAACACCCCGCTTAGTTCATGTCCATGGGTCATGCGTATAAGTTCTTTGGCTACTCCATTACCTATACTTTTTATAACATCCCCCTGTCTATTTTGCACCTACTAATCTGTGCTTCTTAATCCCTGCACCTTTCCCCCCATTCTCCCCATTCTCCTCCTCCCCCCCAACTGATAACCTTGCGGATGATCTCCATATCTATGATTCTGTTCCTGTTCTGCTTATTTGCTTAGTTTGTTATTTGCATTCAATTATCGATAGTTGTGACTTTATTGCCATTTTAATGTTCATCGTTTTGATCTTCTTTTTCTAACATAATTCACTTTAGCATTTCGTATAATAATGGCTTAGTGATGATGAACTCCTTTTGTTTTCCTTTGTCTGGAAAGCACTTTATCTGCCCTGAAATTCTAAATGATAGCTTTGCTGGATAGAGTAATCTAAGTTGTAGGTCCTTGCTTTTCATTACTTTGAATACCTCTTGCCAGTTCTTTCTGGCCTGCAAAGTTTCTTTTGAGAAATCAGCTGATCGTCTTATGGGAACACCCCTGTAGGTAATTATCTGCTTTTTTCTTGGTGCTTTTAAGATTCTTTATCTTTAACTTTTGGCCTTTTAATTATGTTGTATCTTGGTGTGGTCCTCTTTGGATCTATCTTGTTTGGGACTCTCTGTGCTTCCTGGACTTGTATGTTTATTTCATTCACTTAGGGAAGTTTTCTTTCATTATTTTTTTAAATAAATTTTCAATTTCTTGCTCTTCCTCTTCTCCTTCTGGCATATCTATGATTCAGATGTTGGTATGTTTAAAGATGTCCCAGAGCTTCCTAAGCCTATCCTCATTTTTTAAAATTCTTTTTTCTCAAAATTCATTGGTATCTTTGATATCATAAATTTTTTTCAAATTTTCATATGTTTACCTTTATAAACACCCCTTTTGATATGGTGGGGAAGGTGATAGAAAATATACACACAAAAAGAGATGCCTAATCCAACCAACTAGGATTCAGGGTAACAGAGATGATGGCAGGACCCCTCTTTTACCTTCTCAGCAGATATCTTGGGTTCAGGCTTACAGACCTGTGAAGGTTCCTACCTGTCTGCCGATGGCCCAGATTAAGGGAAGGCATCATTAGAAAATTAAAGTCTGCTTTGATACATTTACCTTTCAAACCTACTTTAAGAAATAAATTTTATATGAAAGAGGATGCCCTATATGTCTTTAAAAATAGTGTTTTGTGTTTAAATGGCCGTAAAATAATTTTATATGAATTGTTATAGAGAAACATGATAAGAAAGTGGAGTCTTGGAAGAACTAGCAGAAAGTAGAAAGGACTCCTTATTAAACCTCTGGTGTGATTAAGGAAACCAAAAAGAGTAAGATTAACAGACTTAACATGTAAGATTTAAAACCCCATGTGTCAAAAAGTCATCAACTTGGAGTGATAAACTGGGAGAAATTTATGGTTATGACAAACAAGGATAACAGTTGATCAAATAACTGATAAAAATCAATAATAAAACACTAAAATCAACAGTTATTCACTCATGTGTTTATCTAACAAACACGTATTAAATGCCCACTTTGTATCATGTACTATGCAAGTTGAGAGATATGATACCAAAATGAGTAAGACAAGATAATTCTGTTAAACTGCTTATCAATTAAATGTGAATTAAAACCACTGAATATAATTTTTCTATCCAGTTTTGAAAGATATTCTTAAATGACCATAATCAAAATTGGCAAGAGTGTGGTTGAGCTAATTTATACATTATCGTGGAAGTACACATTGTGTATGTTTGGAATGCATTTTGAAGCACATAAATTATTACAGGCATCTTAAAAATGTTTGTGCCACTTGACTCAATAATTCACCATATGTGCTTTCTCCTAAGGAAGATGATTCTAAGGACAGAAGAAACTTTATGCATGAAAGTGTTCACAGGATGTTATTTATTATGGAGGGGGGGAGGAACAATTTAAATGCCATACTGTGAGTGATTAATTGAACTGGTGTAGCCTCTTAGACTACTACATATTTATTGTAAATGGTATTAATTGGCATGCTTAATTAACTGGAGGGAATGTATACGATAAGCATTAAACAGAAGAAAAAGCTAGGAGGCAACATGACATAACCAGTATTAGATGAAAACAAAAGACTGTAATGAAATATCTCATCAAGTGCTGATATACCTTAGCAGCACTTGAGTTTGTGTATTAAGACTTTGGGTGAGATTTTTTCCTTCTATGTAAATAGTACTTTTGTACATTTCTATGGCTAAAAAAGATGTTCTTTCAGTTAAGACTTTTCAGTTACGACACTTAGAAAAAAATTTTATATGACACTGAAAAAATGGGAAGGCTGCAGGAAATCATAAATACCTGGAACATAAGCTTGCTAAACTAACTAGCGATGTTGGCCATCGTCGTCATTATTGATGATTCAAAGAAAAGTGGCAGTAACCAGTGCAAACTGCCCCTAGTTATTGTGCGGTAGGTGGAGGAACCCTTTGTGACTCCTGTAGGCAATCAGCCTGTGCACTGAAGCATGAGACCTGCTTACCATTACAGAGCTTTGGCTACCTGCAAATGTGTTCATATTCATATCATTATCACCAGCCTCTTTTAAAGCTTGCAACAGCAATCGTTTCTTTAAGTGCAGATCTAAATTCTACAGCTTGATTATATGCTGAATAGTGAAATACTTCCTATAATTTGCCCTAAATGCCCTCCTTAATTTCAGTAGTCTCTCATTCTTATTGTTAGCGAGCTAAAAGCCAAAGTGGTCGCCACCCAGTTCTGATGGACATAAAAGATCTTACAAACCTGTATTCCATTTGAACTGAAAAGGAGGAAGGGCAAGTATTGATGATATGGTGGGAAGAAAGATCCCTACCATTTTATTTGAAAAGACAAATATATTAAAATGAATCCCTAAGTACATTTTATAGCACTGTTAGAGTAGGTAGTTAGATAATTAACAAAGGAGGGAAGGAATGGAACAGTCTCCTCTGGGAGTATCTGGCATCCTGCCTGTTCTGCGAGGCAAGAATCCTTGCTTTATAGCTCCAGGTCTGGTGGGGAAGTAGGGAATGGCATTGTTCTGAGGGATCAACACCAGTGGAGGCAGGGGGGAGACAGTGAAAGCAATTCCTTCTGAGTGCATGCGCAGTAGGAGCCAAAATCATGACCACAGAGGGAAGGGGCACAAGCCTGGGAGAATCTGGGGGAAAAGATGGGAGGGGAAGAGCACCAGCCCCAGAAAATCCAGGAAAGATATTGGATGGGGGAGGACACAAACACAGCCCTGGAAAAGCCAGCACAGAGGTTGGATAGTTTGAAAGAAAGCCTGCTCTTTCCCGAACCCAAGGAAATACAAGGAAGCCTGACAAAGAACCCAGCCCGCGCCCTTTCTTCTCTCGGGCTACTGTCTACTGGCTTCTTTTCTCCTAAACTCTGAGGGCCCGGGACTTGCAACCAGGGGAGCGGTGGGCAGCAGCAGAGGACTCTCCTTTGCCCCGGAACTTCCTGTCCTGAGTCCACGCAGCCTGCCCTGTAGCCCGCCGCTCTCTGCCTCTGCGTGAGTGCCCTATCGCTTTTCACTCCGGTAAATCTTGCCACCATTGCTTAAAATTTCTCCTATGTGAGTATCCCTGACATTCTTTTCCCCTGATGCCAGAGAAGAGCCTATTTCTTCCGGTAACAGCAGTGCCCACTTATATTGTAACTCTCCATTTAACCTTCCACTTATTCTTAAAAAATATTTATTATAGGGGGGTTTATGCTTATGAAAACATCTAATACTCAAAATTAATAACATTCTATATTTCCTACTTGAATGTTCCTTCAGGATTCCTATTTACCATTAAATTCTTCAAAGTTCAGTATACTACGAACCTCATATATATAGGGTATTGTTTCATCATTCATACCTATATCATTAACTAGTATGTTTTTCTTCTCTAACTATATGTAAGTACTAAAGAATAATAAGATAATGGGCACCTGTGAACTAAATGAGAACACCACCAATAATTTGCAGTAGTCAGGGGCTCCTCGGTTATCCCACACTTTCCTCCTCAACGCACACGGCACTGTTGCCCTGCACTGGGTCACAGTTTCATTTGCTTGTGTGTGCACACGCGCGTGCCATCTCTGTCAGGCTCAGGTATCACAGTTGTACTTGGCTGTTTTCCTGTTTTTATACTCTGGACCAGTTTACGCGGTATTGGGATTATTTGGTCTCTAAAAGTGATTTTGCTTTTTATTGATAGTACAGTTCTTTGAACACTTTCTCTATTTCAGCTGTAGTTACTGGGTGAGAAACCAAACTGAAAGGGCTACAAGCTTTAAAGACAAGGAAGAAGCGAGAGATGGAAATTAAGGGTGTTGGAGAAACAAAAGTCATAAAATCAAAAACACAGCAACCCTTCCCACTGCCAAAGTAAGAGATCCATTGATTAACAAACAAAAAACTTCCTCCCATTTTAGAAAAGCCGGTATTCTCGATCACACGCGTCAGGCCTGTCGGTGTTTTCCCATGTAGACTGGGGCTTTCTCTTTCTCAGCGTCATTTACTCTGTGTCATGTCTCCCCATGCCCTCCCTTTCCTTTTTCCGCTCTTCTGAAATTTAGTTGCTGCTTCATTGTCTGCATTGGTGTAGACTTCACATTTAGTTCTGCTGGATTAAGATGTTTATTGCTGTACTTATGTGTATTGTAATTTCAAGTTTGTAATATCCTCTGTTTCTTAGTTAGGTTGTTAAGTATGGTTTTTGGGTGGCATAATTTGTCCCTGTAATTCGGAGATCGTTTTTATTCAGGTGGCTGTCATTATTTTATTGGAATCTGGATTTCTGTCATTGTCCTTTTTTTTAAAGACCGGCTTATTGAGGTTTAACTTACTTACAATAAAATTTACCCTTTTAAATATACAGATCTAACTGCAAGGCTCTGATCATTTTCTTTGCCTAGTTTTGTCTTCTCCAATGTGTCATGTAAGTGGATACACATATGCTCCGTATGTAGCCTCTTGTCTGACTTCTTTTACTTAGCATAATGCATTTGAAATCCATCCATATTATTTCACCATCCATAATGTCAGAGACAATGACAGAGCGTATTACAAAAGTAATAAAATACTTTAAGCACAGATACAGGGAACTCAGAGAATTCCAAGCAGCATTTTTTAATAAGCAGACACCTTTACACATTATATTCAAACCTCTGAAAAACATAAAGAGAATCATGAAGGAAGGCAGAAAAAGAAAAGATATAAAAACATATTACATACAAAGGAATAAAGATAAGCATTAGCAATGGACTTCTTATCAGAAATCATGCAGAAGACAAAGGAATGACTCTTTAAATACTAAAAGTGAGAGCTGTCAACTGAAAATTCTCAGTGGAAATATATTTTAAATTTGAAGGCAAATAAAGATTTTTTTTAACAAATAGGGTGTATAGAATTCCTTGAAAATGGACTACATTACAAAAAAAGGCTATCCTAAGTTCTTGAGAAAGAAAAAATATGATACCAGATAGCAACTTGCAGATATATATTGAAGTAAATCTCCAGAAACGGTTTAAGTAAATATAAACATAAAGACTTTTTTATTTTTAATTGCATTAAAAGGCAAATTACTAAATCAAAAATACTAGCAATATATTTTATGTTTATAGTAAAAGTGAAAGAAAAATATGTGATAACAATGAACAAAAAACAGGAGCGAGTAATTGGAAACATACTGTTGTAAAGTTTAAATACTGTAAGTATGTCTGTATAATATTATTTGAAAGTACACAGTAGTAAATTGAAGCTGTATATTATAAACCCAGTACAAGCATTATAAAATTTTTAAAATGTGTAAAAAATAGGTTAGATAAAATACAGTCATAAAAAATCAATCAATCTAAAGCAGGAAGAAAGAGGGGAAAAGGAACGAAGAACAGATGGAACATATAGCAAACAAAAATTTAATTCAGCCTCATAAATAATCCTATTAAATGTAAATGATCTAAACACACCAACTCATATTGTATTGGATAAAAAAGAAACAAGTATAGAATTTCTATTAAAATTTTTGAAAGAAAAAGAATGGAAAATGGTACCTCATGCCAGCAGTGTCTGAGAATCTAATTTCTTCATATATTTGTCAGCACTTGGTATTGCCTGTTTTTCGATTTAGCTATTCTGGTGGGTGTGTGGTGGTATTACATTGTGCTTTTCTTTTGTATTTTCTTGATGACTAGTGAAGCTGAGCATCTTTTCATAGTTTATTAGCCTCTGGATATCTTCTTTTGTAAATAATCTGGTAAAGGTGTATGCACGCATTTTCCATTGTGTTATTTTTTACTTACTGACTTGAAGTTCTTCATCATAGCTGTTTATTGCCTCTAATGACCTTTGCTTACAGTGCCTTGCCTTCATGTGTACTGGGTGATCTTTGATTGTAAACTCATCCTTTGCTCTTAATCTGTGGTAGGCCTCTGTGCCTAAATAATCTTAAACTTTCCTCCAGAGAGGGTTTTTCTTGCTTCTGCCAGCATACAGGGAGTGGTGCCACTGACTGGCCTAGGACCCCTGCTGTCTCCCCTTAAGGACAGGGCTCGGGGTAGGTTCAAGTTGCTCTGTGTATATTTTCACCCTGGGGCCGGCCTACCTGGGTTAGGTTTGCGGAGAGGTGCTGCTCTTAGTACCTGCTCTCCGGGCAGCCTCGCCCTTCCGTCCGCCTGTCCGCCTGCTCGCAGACCTCAGCTCTCCGCCCCCCAATCATGGCTCGTGGCCCTTGCTTATGTTTTTTTTGTTTTTTGGAAGGAATGTTAGTTAAAATGCTGAAAATGAAAGACTGTTGTTTCATCACTATTTTTAACATTAAATGTGGCCATACAATAATTTTTTCAGTAATTTTAGTACATCTAAAGGATTAAAAACTTCACTGGGGAAAAGAAATGTTGATATTAATTTCTCAGTCTCAAAATATATTTTAATGCTTTGTGTGTATTATCAAGTTAACATTTAATTTTAGAGCAAGAAGAAATCTCAGAAGTTGTGTTTTTTTTTTTCTGTACTTAAAATTCTCGGGTGAGGTTCAGAGAGACCAACTGATGTAGCCAAGGTTATGTGGCTTGTTCGTGGCCACGACCAGCATGTAGGGGCTGCTCTTTTAACGTCCCTAAAGTCACTGTGTTTATTGTTACTCGGTCTACCTTATTTTATCTGTGGGAGTATTTCCCCCAAAGTCTTATGTAGCCCTGACAGAATTATAGAGAATTAAAATTTCTTTCCGAATTCTTTAGTGTTAACATGAAGTTCTGATGATAGACCTAGAAACCTGCCACCGTTCAGGTAACAAAAAATTATTATACATGTTAATCACCAAACTAATAATTTTGGTGAATTTTTCATTTAAAACAGACTTAAAAAAGAATTAGAACTTTATAAGGAAGATGACATGCAAAGCGTTTATGAAGCTCTCCAGACAGAAATAGAATTTTTGGAATTGGTAAGCCATCATTGAGTCTTTCACTTCTAATTACCGTTATTTATCTACTGGGAAGAACGGTTTTAATGCAACACGTGCCCTTAAATGAGTGTTTCCTGTTCACATGGATTTGCACTAAATACAAAAAACAGAGCAGCAACAACCAGAAAAACTAAGGTCAGGAAATAAATCTGTGAAGCATTTTGAGTTCCCGAAGAGCTAGGCGCTACATAAAGCAAGTGATACTCAAGGAGAAGATGAACAATTTCAAACTAAGATTAAAAAAATAATTCAGACCTGATCACACAACATGCCCTTGACTGGAGAGGTTATTATAGGATTAATGCACTGAAGGAGTTTAACTATCTGAATGCTAAAAGCGTCTTGTTTTTGATAGGCATAAAGTACACTTTTATTATATTTGATCCTAAAACTTTCTTATTACAGATTTTTATGATCCCAAGAACTTTGGATCCAATTATTGCAAACTTATTTGCAGATTGTGTGGGAGCACTTCCAGTTGCTTTTAACCTTCTGCTTTATTCGTTTATGAGCTGAACACAGTATTTGCCGTGCTCTGTTTTAATTGGAGACCTGTGTAGCTAAGTTTAAAGTATATTAAAGTCTAGGTTTCATTTAATATGTTCCATTTTGTTCCATGTTTATTTTCTGTAAACATTTTTGTTTACAAATGCTCCAATAGGTTATGTTAGGGTTTATATTTTTATTAAAAATGTTAAAAATAAAATTTAGAAATGCCCAGAGTTGTGTTAAATTTACATAAATTTATATGATTCCTTTATTAAGAATTTCATGGATTTCATTTTCCTCATGCATATTATATGTGTTTCTTTCAGACATTGGCACAGAAAGAACTTCAGGAAGACAAGTAACGTGTAGAGAATCGATCAGCTACCTGAGATTTGGTCAGAGCATCTTGGAGTTGAATCTTTGTGATAGATACACGAATGATATGCATTACAATAGCGTCTTGTGGAAAATGTGAGGTCCAGGAGGTTCATAGTTGTTGGTGTCCGGAATTGGTTCATTAGCACTTTAAAAAATAATTGTTTGTCTTACTACTTGCTGGAACTTTAAGGCTTCTTGCGTGCTTTGATTTTGTTTCTAAAGGAAGGAAAAGGGGTGGTAGCTACTGTGTTCTCAGGCTTCTTACACCCCCCGACCCTTAAGCTGATCTGCACTTTCCCATGTCAGCCAGTCCTTGTTGCAGCTTACCTTGGGTCCACAGACACGCGTAGGAAGAAACACTCAGATTGTTGACTCAGTTTTGTTGGTGCCATTTCCACGAACAAGGTGCTTACTTTCATTTTAATCCTTAATAGGATCTCTGTTGACCAAGGTCCTCTGAGATCTCTCACCTCAAAAGCTGGTTTCTTCCACTTTCGTCTAAATGAGTCTGTGGAGTTGAGTCCGGGGCACTTGCAGCCAAGTCCCAGCACTCGGGGCCTCTGCGGCTTCTCCCCAACGCCAGCTCTGGTTGGATGAAGGAAATCATCCATTTGGGAAGGCGCATGCTCTCCTCGGGGGCACAGGGTTCGTTTTCGCTGGTGGCCCGAAACACTGCGGCTGAGAACAGTGTACTTGTTATTTGGATCACACTTGATATTGCCACCAAATTTCTAACCGCACGTGTATTTCTGCGGTTAGCAATCCTGACTAGGAAGAAAGGTGTATTTTCAGTAGTTTCTAAAAAAACTGTATTGAAGCTGTTCAACAGGGCCCTGGATTGCAGTAGGGGGGAAGCGGAAGAAAACCTATTTGGGGGTGTATTTCAAAGTACTTAGTGTAAATGTGAGAATCATGTTTTCTTTTGTGGTTGTAGTTAGTTTAACATCAAATGTGAGATGTTTACAAATGCCTTACACCTGCTGATGTTGCAGGAGAGTATTTAGGTCTAGTTTCAAAGCAAGTCTTTCTTCAGCATAGCTTTTTTTGGTGTATATTGTTTTGCACTCTTACTTTTTTTTTAATTAGCAAAGCTAAAACTCTTTTTTGAGAAGTGTAGGAGTTGATATCTGCTTAAATAATTTGCATTTTCAGAAGTGATTCTATTTTGATTCTTTCAATATTTACTAGTAAATTATTTTTGCTTAAGGAGAAAAAAACGAAAGGTACCAGGGAATTGCAATCTATTTTATATGCAAATGTGCAGTGGAAAATGGTTGTTGGGATTAGCTGTGACTTCAGTTCTGTCTTATTTTAATCCATGTATTTACCCACATTCTAAGTCTCATGAATATGTTATTAAATATATATCATATTATTAATATGTAGGTGGAGTTTACACATAAAGCCTTTTTCACTTAACAGTACGTTTTGTTTATTATTGGTTTTATGGCTAAAATATTAATGTGAACTGGAGATCTGCTGCTTGTTTGTATAACTCACACACAGTGGCACACATGCAAATAAGCTCTTACTGGTAATGTCCACTGTTTTTCATGTGTGTCATATAGAAAACCTAAATTGGATAGTCAGTAATGGCATCAGGATGAACAGAATGAATTGAATTTGAGAAAAAAACAGGAGGTTCAGCATTTTCATTATTTCAGAATGCTAAAAATGCTTATTTTAAGAATTAAACTAATTTTCAAGCAATCGAATAAATGATTATTTTAGCATTGCATGGTAGAGTAATACAAAGCACTGTCTGTGTGATACCAATCAAAATAACGGACTGTTAGAATAAATATAATCAATGGAACAAGCTCACTGAACAAAGGAAATACAGCAATCAGTAGAAATCACAGTGTGTGAAACTAAACTGCACTGCCAATGTAAAACTTCAGCAGTATAGTAGGTCTATTTTTAGTTTTTTTTAAGAATTAATAATTTATAAAAGCCTTAAGTAGGAAAATAACAGAAATTATCTGAGTAAAAATGTGTCTCAGACCAACCTCAGTTGTTCTGGAAGTAGTCTTTGACTATGCAGAAATGCAGTTCTTAACTAAGTGCTCATTCACTAAGTAAACTCCCTGAATTTTCCCTATACTTAGTTGGAACCAAAGCTCAGACTGGCCCAGAGCAATCCTGCTCCTGCTCTGAGGTCCCTGGCCGGCCACCATAGTTCTTCACGTAACGAGTTCTTTCAGAAGCAACTTTCTAATTCTCAGTTCTTTGTTGAGGATAGTATCAGGATGTTTAGATAGTTTGCTGCATGTTTTTCCTGCTGATTACTGGAGCTGTATGGCTAAGCGAAAAACAGCAACAAAATTATAGGATGTGGGGCTTGACCATTGGACTAGAAATAATTCTTCCTCCCCTGGCCTAATTAGTGAGACGGGAGGAAAAAGCAAAGAAAAAGAGAGGCTTTAAGGAACGTCCAGTCCAGAAGATTTCGTACCGTTCACTGTCAGCGGTAGTGTTTTCTTCTGTAAGAGGACAAAATTGAGGAGTATTTTGTCTCCGTGTCTTTTTTTTCCTTAAAACTTGAAAAACTGTATAGAGATTCTTAAAACTGCAAACTAAGGTTGGAATCATTCTGTTGTAATGAGTGGGAATCTAGAAACGTCTTAAAATAGTGTCAGTTGGTCTTGGTAATTTCTTGTGGAGTGGAAATTACGCTGCGAAAAACCTGTCGAGTCTCTGGCCAGGAGGCAGTCAGTGGTTCAGTGGGCCGGCTGGGGACGGACAGGCAGCCTGCCCTGGACAGGCCCTGCTGCGAGCGTGTGCCGAGGACAGTCCCTTTCTGTGTCACCCCGGCCAGTCCTACATAACTGTCACACTATTTTGAACAAGTCATTTGTTCGCAGTCCAGAAAACAGTAGCAGTTCAGTGACATGATTGGAAATAAATATGATATGAATTTTAATCCTCCATGTACAGGGTAAGGTGTTCTGTCGTTCAACTATTTATTTATAGTATAAAGCTTGAAATTTGAAGTTTCAGTGCACTAAAAAAGGCTTTTTAACATTTGAGACTGATATATTTTAGGTAAACTTTTACATTTGTTCTTGAGTCCGCTTCTCTCCTTTGTCCTCCTGAAAAACTTTAAGGAAGCAAATGCATTTGCCTTTCAGAGCCTGGTTCGGAACGTTTTCTGTCAAGGGAATTTTTTTCAGGATGTGAACTAAAAATGAAAAATATTTTTTGTCATTAGCCTGAAGCAGGGATTAAGTCTTGGGGTTTTGTGGTCCTTTTATCTTAAGACAACAGATTTTTTTTTTTTAATGAAAGAATGGGAAGGATTGAATATATCTTTGAAAATGTTGGAGGTGGGAATGCGTAGTTAGTTGCATTTCTGCTTTCTAAACATTTTATTTTCAAGTTAAGTAAATTTTCGCTTGGCCTGCTAATGGTCAGATCATCAGACCAGTGAAGAAGCTTTATTTTCTTACTGACTTCATTGACATTTGACAAAAGAATAATATTGAGATAGCATTGGAGGTGATAATGTAAGGAGCCTCCCTGCTCTGGAAGGGGGGGATCAGGGTCTCATTTGTTGTTCACTGTGCTGGGGGTGACATCTCTAAACGTGAGGGAAAATTCCACAGGGCAGTGCGGGCCCTAAGAACATACTTCCTTAGACGGCAGGAAGGAGGAAAGCCAACAAAGAAGCCATGACTGATGGTAAAATGTTCTCTTAGCTGCTGCTGTGAAAAGTATCAAGAGCGAAACTGCCAGCACCAAATGCTTATTTAAACAACTGCTTTTGATACACAGTGAATTTTGTCTTTAAAAGGCCTTCATGCCATTGGCAGCCCCAGAATTCAGATGTCCGGGAAAATAAAGAGTGAGTAGCTGTGCAAAATGAAGCCTGCAGAGTGGGGGGGAAACACGGAAGAGTTGTGCTGCTTTATAACTCTTAAGTTAATTATTTTCATACTTGTAATAATTTGTCATTCTAATTAGTTGGTAAATAAAATCTTGTTAAAATACAATTCCCCTGATCTACATTTAATAGATGCAAATACAATTGCTAATGAATATTTCTGGATATGGTCTTGTGATTACTGAGAAAGCACTTGCACATTCTAGCCACCGTTCAATGGTGTGGTTGTTGACAGTTTTGTTGACTTTAGACGGAGAGGCTTCGGGTTGGGAATGGGTGACAGGGAGTAAGCGTAGGGTCAGTGTAATGTCAGCTCTAAAATCTGGTGCCGGTCACAATTTGTAAAGTACCAAGGTTATATGTAGAAAGATATTTTTATCCAGCATATCCAAAGCTCTTTATTGAGATTCTAGTTGGAAACAAGCATATATCCCAGTTTTTGCAGGAAGAACTGAGATTTTGATTGAGGAGTGGTTCGCTGGGTCTGTGGGAGTCATTCTTTACACTTGGATTGCTTGGGCTTTGGTTCCAATGACCTTAAACATACATTCCTTTTCTGTATTGGCTTATAATATAATTTTACCCAACAGGTAAGTATTAGAAGGTAAGAGAAATTTGAGAATCATTCAACTCACCCTTTTGGCCCTGGCTGGTGTGGCTCAGTGTATTGAATACTGCCCTATGAACCAAAAGGTCGCTGGTTCCATTCCTGGTCATGGCACCTGCCAGGGTTGCAGGCCAGGTCCCCAGGTGGGAACATGCAAGAGGCAACCATTCGACGTGTCTCTCCCTCTTTGTCCCTCCCCTTCCCTTTCTAAAAATAAATTAATTAAATCTTAAGAATTTTTAAAAAAATCAATCTCTCTTTTGGTAATTCAGAATCAGTGAATGTGAATATTTAATAAACTAAGAATATCTTTTATACTCCTCAAGGAGAAAGGGGCAAATCAGTACAAAACAGACTCAAATCAAGTATTATTGAAAACTCACCTTCCGGGTATCTCTTGAAATTAACACCTATTCATCCCACTTTATTACACTTTCTATAGATGTATTTTTTTTTCAGTGCCACCTTCTGGTCATTGATAATTTAAGGTGGAAACATGAGGGATGGCACCTTCTTAAAATATCAAAGAAGAAGAGTTATATTCATTTTTTTTTTTCAGTACTTTCTAAGACAGAAATGTGGGCTAATAGAAAACTTCCAGAAAGATCAACAGGTAAAAAAAAAAAAAACAAGAAATCTCTGATTAACCTGCAGATAGCATTCTTGTTTATTTCTGTATTTGCCCCTTCTATCATTCCCTCCATCCATTCTTAGCCACCCATCCGTCCCTCCATCCTGGCTCCTGGAGCCCCCTGCCCATTCCTCTCGGTCCACCTGGCCTTTCTGCTCTCCCCATAGGCCCTGCTGGCTCTGGCCTTTTGGTCATTTCAGGAGCTGAGATCCTGCTGCTTGGGATGCTCCTCCTCCTGGTTGTACATGGCTGTCTGCTCTTGTCTTTCAGGTGACAGCGGAATGCCACCTCCTTCCAGGGGTGTCCAACCCGCAGCCCGTGAGCGACATGCAGCTCATCAGTCTTCGTTAGTGTTTGTGTATTCAATGTGTGGGCCAGGACAACTCCTCTTCTTCTGGTGCGGCCCAGAGATGCCAAAAGGTAGACACCCTGCCAGTCTAAGTAGTCATGCGGTCCTATCATTCACTCCAGTTTAATTCATTAATTCTTCATACTGCTGCTAATTTCTAATATCTTTCTTATTTTTCTTTTCTGCTTATCAGCACTGAAACATTAGTTCTGGGAGAGCAGGGGTATTGTCTGTCTTATACACCACTGTTTTCTCAGAGCCTGGAACTGTGCTGGCATATAGGGAGTGTTCAGTATGTTTGTGTTGAAATGTGGTTGAATTAACTTGTTCATTTAACCCATATTTATTAATTGAGGGTTTCAGCATAAATTATTGATCCTCTAGTGAAAGAAACTGGATCCACTTATTGTTGATTATCCTTCTTGATTGGATTATCCTATCTTCTCATGTCTTTCTCTTTCTGAGCCTGTTTACTTTGTCGAAAATGGTGTTAATAATGTTTGCTAGTTTCAAAGCCTGTCAATGCAGAACAACCGATAAAAGCATTGAAAAGAAACTGGAATTAAATAATGGTCCCATATCCATAATGGAAAAAGTCTGTGGGTCTCTCAGTGGTCACTGACAGCCTTCTATTATCAAGCTGTTGATTGGCACATGGTCCCTAATGCTTGCTTTCTACCGGCTGCTAGAATAGGAAGTGAAAATTGTAAGTTGCTTACAAGCTATGAATGTGCATTAGAGTAGCTTAAAAGCACTATTTCTTCATGGTAATAGAAAATTTTAAAATGTGCTTGCTTCTGACTATGATTTATTCGTCTTTCTGGTCTGAAATACAAAGTTTAGGCAATCCTGTTTTTATTCAGCAACATATTTAGAAAAATGTATGAGTGCCATCTGCTGGACATCTATGGTACCACTTTGAAAAAGATGATAAAATGGGGAAGTTTGGGAATGAAAAATTATTGTAAAAGGGTGACCCATTCTTCCTTCCCTCCTTCCTTCTTCCCTCCCTCCCTTCCTCCTTCCTTCCTTCCTTCCTTCCTTCCTTCCTTCCTTCCTTCCTTCCTTCCTTCCTTCCTTCCTTCCCTGTTTATGTAGGTATAAATTTTAAATCTCTATATAATTTTCAATTGTCCATATATAATTTTCATATAAGTACTTTATAGTAATCTTTAAATTAGTATCATGTACTATAGAGAAAACCAAGTTTAAAGGACATAAAAGTGAAATTCTAGTAATGTTACAGTACTAGTTCTATTTTTGCTAATCTTAAAAGAGCCTAATTGGTTTAATCAATTAATACTATTTTTGAATTAGAAATATAAGTAACAGATTTTTCCCTAATAGTATACAAAGAGTTAGTGTTCATTCAAGTAATTGATTATTTCTGTAACTTCTGGGTGTGCTAACCTTGATTATTTAGTGGGGTTTTTTTTTTGTCTTATAAAATTCATTTGTAAACTGTTGATCTATCAAATAAAGTGAAGTCATTCTACTTAGGATGCTTACTAACTGACCTGCCAACCAGTATTGTCACCAGGTATGTGTTTCCTTTAAAGATTTACTTAAAATTTTCTATCCTCTTATTTGAAATCTGCAGAATCTATGTTGTTTATGTTGTTCCATGAGTTACGTGGTTGAAGTATTTTCCAGCATAGTTCTGTTGATGGAGGGAAACTGGGGTAAATCTCTCCTGACTCCAAGAATATCCTAATAGTTGAATATTTGACAGCACGTCATGTGTCCAGTCAGCGAATCTTTTTTTTCCCTACCTTCAAAATATATGCAGAATCTGGAACGCCCATCGTGGTGTCTGCTGCACCCCTGCCCAGCACTTCCTGTCTTTCCTTCTGCTCTGTTTGTCTCTTAGCACTTAGCTCATATATTTCAGTTACTTACAAATGTCGTTATGTCCGCTGTGTACCTCTCAGACTAGAGCACAACCTTCACGAAGGCAGGGATTTTTGTCTCTCGTTCACTGCCGTCTCCCCAGTGCCTAGAGCGGTGCTGGACATATAGTATGTACTCAGACTGCGTATTTCTTAAATGAGTGGGTTTGCTCTGAGAGATTTGCCTCTTTCTTGAATAGAATGTTTTATAAATTATATTAGTAGGGACATATTCTTGATACTTCTGTCAGCTCTAAATTATCATGTCCAAGTAAGGGCAGTCTTTTTATTCCGTACTTGTTCAGTTGAACTCTCTATCACTGCGCTTTAAGGGAAGAGTGAGCACCTACTAAGCAGAGTATCACGATAGCGGTAGTGGAGGGCCAGGGGTGGCGAAGGCACGGCTCTTGTGCTTAGGGAGCCCATGCTCCTTCCTTTCTGAGGCTCCCTAAGGGGTGGTTGTGGAATGACGAAACACTTCAGACTCAGAGCTGCTAGGTTTATTCTTTAGTGAAATAAGAGGTGGGTCTGGTTTGTTGCATTTTGCTTTATTTTTCTGAAGGGTATCAGTTAGACTCAGCAGTGGTTCTCGAGTTCTGGGCACGTCCTGATCCCTGAACACTTGACTTGTGTGCTTATCGGTGTTAGAGTTTGGATTCAGAATTCCCTCTTGATCTCTCCTGCTGGGCACTTTACGTAAATCATCTCTAATCTTCACCACTGTCCTGAACAATGGGAACATTGATTATTGTTTTACATCCAGGAAAGCAGAGGCTGCAGTGCTAAGTCATTACCAAGATAATACAGGGGCAGTTTCAAATCAGATTGGAAACCAGGACTACCTGACTTCAGTGTTCCCTGATATATCCCAATTCAGGATACCTAGGGACCGGTTTGCCTGGGTTTGGAAATGTGGCGAACAGCCGTTTCTTTCACAAAGGTGAGAGCCGTTGACTAGGCACCAGGGGTGTTTAAACTGGCTCTCCCCCAATGGAGGCCACTGTTGCCTCCTTCCCAGCAAGCATAGAGGTAGCTGGAATAGGACTATTCATCCATTTCAGCTACTGCGCAGTGCTCCTTCTCTGCCACGTGTCCTGGTGCCATCAGGCAAACTACCCATGCCCTCTGTGCCCCCCAGAACTTTTTCTGACAGTGCCTCGTATTATTAACCAGCAGTGGTGTGATTATACTTCTCTGGATTGTGAACTGTATGACGGCAAGAACTGCATTCATTTATCTTTGCATTTTGAATCCACACCAAAGTGATTTGCATATAGAAAATATCAACAAATGCAGGAGACTTCCTGCGTGCGGCTAACTCATGCTTCCCATACTTAATGGGTTGACCAGGTGCTACAGGCTGGCCAACCTGGGTAGGTGAAAAAAGGTGTACGTAAGAAGATGTTAACCTAATTAACATTAACTTTTGAACACTAGGACCCTAACTTTGTTTCTTTCTCGTATTCTTTGTTATTCCCCCCTTCCCCAAAAAACCATAAATTTGCACGCAGTACCACCAGTTGCCATTTGCCATTCACAGTAGCACGCTGGTCATGTCAAAGGGGAAACGGAATACTCGCTAGTGTGGGAACATTTTTAGAGGAATGGAGGAAGCGTCTTGAAAGAAGAGCTGACGCCAGACTACCAGAATTAAAGCATCAACGTATGCGTGCAGACTCAGGGAGGAAGTTCTTGGGGAAGGAGTTTTTGTTTAACTTCATTCCGCATGTGCAGAAAGAGGCAGAGTTGGCCAAACTACAAGAGTATTATTCAAGAATGAGGATGTGCTAAATAGGCTGTGTGTACATACTTGATTCAGCTCTAGTTTTTGTTTCCATAAAACCTCATTAATTCAATTTAACTGGGAGTATACTTATTGGAAAATGAGTCAGTTTTGTTCTAACAAAAAAAAAAGTGCTTTTTTTTTACTTGGCACACTAAGTTAAAATAACTGTCTATTGGCTTGTTTAAGAGACTAAGAGAAGACGAACTAGTTTGCATACATTGGCTAGTCAATCGTATTAATTTCCTATCGCTGCTGTGACAAATTACCACAAACTTGTGGCTTAAAACAACACACATTTGTGATCCCGCAGTTCTGGACGTCAGAGTTCTGATGTGGGTCCCACTGGGGGGCGGGGGCAAGGTGTCGGTCGTGAGGGGTGCGTTTCTTCTGGAAGCTCAACCGATTGGCAGAATTGTGTTAGTTTTCTTAGCAAGTCTTTTTCAACTGAGTGAAAATTTTACTCTAAGTCAACGGCATCTTACTTTTTATGGTTCTGAGGCCCATTGCCTGGCCTGCAGTAACGTATCGTGAAAACATAAAGTAGTCAGTGATTTCTGTCCCCTCCCAGGAAGCGCCCGGCAGTCCTGTGAGGGACGTTTCGCGGGTGGTTTGGCGTTAGCACCTTTCTCCCCGCCGTCTCCTCCTCCTCCTAACTGCTGACGTCTCTGCTTTTCCTTTCTGAGCTCTTCCCAAGCACAGTTTTGTGTTTTTTTTTTCTCTTATTTCTACCCTCGTATCTTTTGCCCACACTTACTTACTATTTTACCGCATTACTTCCACTCTTGCCAAGTGAAGTGCAGCTGTATTCCCTTGTTCTCCAGATTTTAGAACTAGTTAAATCTTCCTCTTCTGGCCACAGTCTTCTCTTGGAAATCTCCCTACAAATAGAATTCCTCAGAGTGACCTATACATACGGAAGGAAAAAAACCTATCCTCAAAGGATCCTTTGGGGAAACCACCTTTGTTGAGTCAAGTGTTTAGAATCTGTTTTTATTTAAAAAGACAGAAGATATTGAAAAGTGATGTGAAATAACAAGATCTGTGTGTCTCTAAAGCTTGATTTCCTTGCTAGAAATCTGTCTAGTGACTTACGTATCAATGATAATCTTGAATGAACTTGTTCTTGAGCATTATTCACAGCCGTTAAATCTAACAGTCTTCAGTGTAATGACTATTTTTTGAAGTTTTTCTCTGGTAGGGGCTGTATGGATCATACACTCAGTAAGATGTGGTCCACGTCTGTTTAAAACAAAACGAAAACCAAGTGTGCTGTGGTGCGTTACTGAATCAGCTTGGGCTTTGTGTTCTCAGTAAATGTTTTTATTTGCTTTTAAGTCACCGTGTCGCAAATGGCTATGTGGCAGCTTTAGGACAAGGCAGGCTCTGGTTCTCCCCTTCCTGTGTGGCCTTCAGCTGTTTACTTAACTTTCCTGAGTTTCAGTTTCCCAATTGAAACGCAAAATAATGCCCATTTTGTCAGGTTGTTGCAAAGATTCTACGAGACAGAGTATATACAAAGAAAATAGCGTGATTCTGACATGGGGTATATCCTCGATGAATCATGGTCACTTTAATTATTGTTTGGCAGGAGGTGGTAAGGAACAGAGCATCTGAGCACGGTATTGACATTTTTAGCATTGCTCTTTATGCACAAAGATGAACTTTCTGGTTCATATACTTTATTTCTTGTATTGAGTCACCGAATTTCCTGTGTGCGGCTTATGTCTCAGACTCAGGATACATGTGATTTGCCCCTACAGAGTTCTCGGAGCACTTGGCAGTTGGCAGTACGAGGTGCCTCTGGAAACGGGGGTTAAGGGACTGAAACCAAAGGGAATATGCTTAAGAAACACTAAGATCCTTAGATCCTCTTCCCCAGTCCAGCCGAGGGACAGCCCCTCCCCAACCCTAGCAGAAGATTTTAAGTTTATTTTCTAGAGAATATGAAATAGAGGGTCTCTGGACAGAAGGTGCCAGGCACTGTTGAGGTGAGAATATAATTACTGAAAACAGGGATTAAGAAAAGTTGACACTCCTAACGTTATAAACTCAACCCTTTAACTCAGGTCTCATTTGAGGCCATCAAATTTATGTCCTCCAGACCAGCCACTGTTGTTAAAATATGGTCCCAGGGCTAGCAGTGTGAGTGTCATCTCAACACCTGTTAGAAATGCAAATTTTAGAGCCCTATCCTGGACCTAAGGAATCACAAACTGGGTAGGTGGGGGTCCCGTCCCCCCCCCCCCCCCCCGCAATCTGAGTTAGAACAAGCCCCCTGGGCGATTCTGGCTCACACTCTAGTTTGAGAACCACACTCTCCCAAGCAAAAGACTGGACTGTTCTTTAAGGAATTTCACAAGCTCAGAAGAAAAGACGTAAGGAAAGAAAATTTTCAATGAAGACGATCCAGCCAGAAAGTCCCTAGAGTGAAGCCCAGAGGCTGACACGCTCACCCATGCGTGTCCAGAGCTTTCAGTTAATCGTGGACAGCCTCGCTCTCAAGCAGAGGCAGCTGATGTCCGTACCCACAGGACGGCCCTCACACAAACAGGGCCTATCTATCTAAACACGTAGGGGAGACAACTTGGGGGAGAGATTCCTCGGAGATGAAATGTTTCAAAAATGCATCGAAATTGTCAGAAGAGAGAATGTATTGCCATTACAAAATGAAACTAGATGAAATTACAAATGTTAAGAGAACTTTTTAAAAAGTAAAAGATTGAAAAGATAAAGTTTAAGAAAGCTTCCAGGAAGTAGAACAAGAAGACAAAGAGATGAAAAATGAGAAAGATAAGATTAGAGAATCGGTTCATTTTGTTCAACATCTGAATAATGAGAGTTTAGAGAGAGTAGGGGAAAAAACCAAACAGAGAAGCGAGCAAGCAGTTCAAGGAGAGTGTCCAGAGAGGTGCTTCCTGGAAGGTGAAAGTGCTAGGATACCTGATGTGCTGGGACTATTGAGGGAAATTTTAAACAATTGAGATAGTTTGGGTATAACTCAATGATAAGTGCATAGATAAGTACATAGAAAAGTACATAGAAAACTAAGCACATGAAAAAACAAACAATATCACTAACCACAGAAAACAAAAAGTTGTGCAACGAAAGAAAAGCAGAATGACTTATAACACTAGACAGCTGAGCTGTGGATGTTTTCCTCATAGATTTGTGTAAACACTTAACATTGATCTAACTAACGGGAACACAGGGTTGGAAGGGTGGGGTGGTGAGCGGTGTGTTTGTGAAGGTGGCAGACATTTTACGGGAAGAAGACTGAATTCGTGTCTCTCAGAGTGGGAGGTCGGTCGACAGTGCCGAAACTGACAAAAGTAAGTAGCAGCGTGAGCCTGTTATTCAGTGACATGAAGAAAACTCCAAATTAAACAGCCGAAGGGGTTGAAATTACTGTCTGGGAGTAGGGGTGACGGGAAGAGAAGGGGAGCAGGAATAGGTGTTTGAAGAACTACATTTTGGAAAGTTCGCTTTGTTTCTAACCCTAAACATGACATGCAAAGCAGACCCTTATTTTAATGTAAATCATAAACCCGGAGGTGTGCTAGGAAACCAGGGGTGGGGGAATGGGGGCGATGCTGATTTACAATGCGTTGTAAAGACTTCTACCACGGCCAATTTCAAGCTAACAGTGGTTTGACAGCTGCCTCACAGAGTTCCTACAATTTAACAATCAGTTCTTGCAAGGCAGTGTAAATCAGCTTGTAATGACTTCAATAAAATTACATTTTTTTAAGTAAAACAGTTCGCTCCGGCTTGTGTGAAAAGCCTAATATTGCTGTGTGAAACATGGCTCTATATTTTTCTTTGCTTTTTTTTTTAAACTTAAATCGGTTTTTGAGATGTAATTTACATATACTAAGATCACCGATTTGAAGTGCAAAGTTTGATGAGTTTCGACAAAGTCATGTGCCCACCACCAAAACCAAAGGACAGAGCGATTTCATCACTCCAGGAGATTTCCCATGTCTCCTTGAAGTCAAGTCCTACTGCCACTCCTGCCCCTGCCTCAGTAACCACCGTTCTGGTCATTTTCACTGCCAGTTAGATTTGCTTGTACTTGAACTTCATGTAAGTGAACTATACGGTATGTACTCGTTTTAATCTGGCTTCGCACGGTGTCTGTGCGATTCACCTGTGTTGGTGCATGCACCGGCAGCGTGTTCATTCAGTGTACCAAGCCTTGTAACGTTGTCCTGCCTTTTGGGGATGATGTGTGGTAATGAACTTGGATTACGACACCTTCCTTTACAGAATGTTTTGCTTTGTCCCAACAGGCATTGAGATTACTGGGGAATTCTTTTGATCCTATTAGTCCTGGTTTTATTATTTCTTTGGGTGGTTCTGTTTTCATTCTAAACAGCCTTAGGGCAGGGCCTGACTCTGGGATGCGGTTTCTATACTAAGGCATGACCTAAATCCCACCCCTAGCCCGCATCTCCCACTCCACTCCCACTCAGGCCCCTGTGCTCCACCCTGACCACCTGCTCGGACAGCAGCCTCTTCTCCAGTGCCCTGCCTCACGAATTCCAGCAGCTGCAGCGGCGGCAACCAGGGGCACCTCTCTGCATCAGGAGCGAAAGTGCCCAGGCTCGCCCGCTGCGGGTCCTGTCTCAGAGATCCTGCTCCGGCTCTGTCTTCAGTGCCTGAAAAAGTTGTCTCCTGTAGCCTGTGTCATTTTTCCAATGTTTTCGGTGGGAGAGCGACCCAGTGCCCATTACTCTCTTATGGCTGAAAGTAGAAGTGTGTGGAAGGATTTGACTCTTTAAGCTCTAACTTGGATAAAACTTAAAAACTGAAGAGGAAAAACCCCAGCACCTCTCCCTGTTCATTGCCTCTTTTGAGAAGAGCCTTCACATGGGAACTGAGCTCCCGCGGGGAGAGATGGTGCTGTATCCACTTCAGCGTCCCAAGGCCTGGCCCCGGGCCCAGCACTGTCAGCTGTTAATGAATGATTGTGTAAGTGAATGAACGAACAAGTGACTGAATGAGTAAGTATGCCAGAAACTTTGAAAAATATTAAATCATGATAGGTAAATCATTTCCTCCTTCCTTCCCCTGCTCTACAAGGTGAATGATGATAAAGAGCAGTGAAGGCCTGGTTGTTCAGGGGGCTGGGTGTAATGTGATAGGCGGCGAGGAGGCTGGTCTAAGGATCATTCACCTGTAAGAATAAGGAATGAAGGCATGTGTCCCTCGCAGTGGGGGGATTAAGCCGAAGTCTTTGCTAACACAACGGTAACCAGCAGTGGCTCTGCAGTCTTGGCCTGTACTTGGCCTCTGTGGCAACCAAAAAGATACTGTCTCTGAGTCCAGAACGGTGTGTGCAGTAAATCTCGGAGGATGATGTCATCAATGTAGTCTCATGCCTGGAGAGAGGTGGGTGTAGGGAAGGTCTTGTCAGCAAGGATCGCACGCGATAGCAAAGCTGCGGGGGTGCCCCGTGGGTAACCTGGAAAACGTCGTGTCCCTTTAGAGGTGAAGGCAAACCGCAGCTGAGAGGCTGCTGAAATGGGCACCGAGCGGAACATGTGAGCCAGATCTGTGAGAACAAAATATTTACTGTCATTGACAGGGGAGTCAGTGATTTCCGTAACACTGAGCATTGGGTATGGGGCCGTGGTGAGTGGGAATAGAGCATTTAGGTTGTAGTAATCCACAATGGGTGCCCTTTATTTTCTTTCCAGGCAAAATTGGAAAAGTAAGAAAAACTGGACTGTCAGATGGAGAAGCAATGGAAATGATCAACCTTTTATTAGCTGGGTGTTATATAGTAAGTTTTTGTCCTGGAAGGCTCTGCTTTATTTTACATTGGACCTATGAACTATTTAACTGGGCGTCCATGAGGTCTCATTTCTCAGCCAATCTGTAAGTCCCAAAAGTTCACTTCAATTTTCATTTGTTATTCACTGTGTTAGAGCATCTATACCATTATGGGGCATTTTAGGGCAATGGGTACTATGACTACGATGAATTTAGACAAGGATACAGTTAAGATGAGGCGTAGCTATTTCTCCTTTATATTTAGTTACCTTCTTAAGATAATAGGGGGTGTGATGTTTACATTTAGTGGGATCCCCAGGGGTAATTAAACTGCCCTGACCAGTGTGGCTCGGTTGAGCGTCATCCTGCAGAGTGAAAGGTCATGAGTTCGATTCCTGGTCAGGGCAAATGCCTGGGTGGCTGGATCAGTCCCGGTAGGAGTGCATACGAGAGGCAACTGATTGAAATCTCTCTCTCACATTGATGTTTCTCTCCTTCTCTTTCTCTCTCCCTCCCCCTCTCTCTAAAAGTAAATAAATAAAATCTTTAAAAAAATAAAAATAGCCCTGGCTGGTGTGGCTCAGTGGATTGAGTGCTGGCCTGTGAACCAAAAGGTTGCCAGTTTGATTCCCAGTCTCAGAGCACATGCCTGGGTTGTGGGCCAGGTCCCCAGTAGGGGGTGTGTGAGAAACCACACACTGACGTTTCTCTCCCTCTCTTCCTCCCTCCCCTCCCCTCTCTCTAAAAATAAATAAAGAAAATCTTTAAAAATAAAAAATAAATAAAAATAAAATTTGAGCAACAATATTAAGTCTATGAATCTTTGTCAATTATTGCATTTTAGCAAATGTTAAAGTTAATTTAGAACCTAGGTTGAAGAGGTACAAAAGCCAGTTGGTTCTCTCTTTATATTTTTGTTATATAAATTCTTTAGGATTTTTAATTAAATAAAAAGAAAGCTGTGCCGGAAATAAGACTAAGAGACGGAACTATGTTTCAGTTAAGTAACAGAAATGAGATTTTGTGTGTAAAGTTGCAACATCAAAATTACACAAGACAAGTTGAAAAGACCTATCTGAATAGATGTGCAATCTGATAATGCAGATAAGACAGTGAAACCAGGTCACGGGGCGGGGGGCGGGGGCAGGCAGTGCTCTCGCCATTGTGCCTGCTGTATGAACGGGGCACCGGTTACTAGGGTCTGTTGGCTATAGATTAAGAATAGGAATTGTTCCCTGGTGCTTATCGAGAACAGTGACATCATACTGGTTAGTTTATGGATTGATTCTAATAGCTTCATACAGGTATGATAAATGAGTTCTGTAATGTTGCCTTGAATCTTTTCGTTCAGAACATGAACAAAATATGTAGCCTTCTTTGAACAACACTGGACAAATCATTCTTTTATGATGTACCGTGGTTTCTTCCATGCGACAGTTTGAGAGCTGAAGGAGGAACCCTCAGATGGGTGCCTTAGGGGACGTCAAAGGCCATCCATCTGCAGGCTGCTGAGGGCGGGAATAGTTATCCTCTCCTTCGTTTTTAAGAAAGGTTAAGTTGTCTAAACTTAATTTTCTCCATTACTTACACTGTTTATTCCTTTGCATTGGAAACTTGTCTCATGTTTTCTGCCTGCTAACTTTGTATCCATTTTAATAGATGTTCAGTGAGCACTGAATAAGTTGGAACACTTTTATTTGCAAAAGACCAGGTATCCAACTCAAATTAGCTTGAGAAAACAAAAAAGGTGTGTGGCGTCTCACTCAAGTCCTAGAGTGCGTCTTCACCTTGGGCACAGCGGATCCAAGGGCTTCAGCAAAGTCGTTAGACCAGCCTTTCTCTCCACCCCTGTGTCCGTTTTTCACTCTTCGAGCTTCTTCTTCAGGCAGACTCTGCGCATGTGGTGTGGTGACACAGATGGCTGCTGGCAGCTTCAGGCTTTTGTCATGGGTTCGGCCATCCCCGAAAGGGCGGGCCTTTCTCCAACAGTTCTAGCAAGTGTCTGAACCAGCTTTCACTGGCCTGAAGTGGAATTAGTGCCTCTGAACCTCTGTCTGTTACTCTCATTGGCCAGGCCAGGCAGAGGGGTGGGGTCGGAAATGGACTGCTTATGCAAACTTAGGTGCTGAGAAAGGGAAAGCTTATTTCTCCAAAAGAAGATGGGAGTGATTTTGCCAAAAGAAGGAAGAACGAATGCTGTGTGTTGCCAGCAAAAGCACTTACTATATTCCAAGCGCTGCGAACGTGTACTTACTCTTCAAGTTTGGGTTCAGGTGTCGTTTTTTTCTATAAAGTCCTTCTGGGCCCTTCTCGATACAGGCAAAATTGATCAGTCCCTTAATTCTCTTTTAACTTTTATGTATACCTATGTCATAACATCATTTGGGCTCAATTATAAACAGTCTTTTTGTCTTTCTCTTTCCTCTAAGCTCTGTAAGGGCAGAGACTATTTTATTTTTGCTTGACTCCTATTTATTCATTTAGTTAACAAATACTATATTGAGTGACTGTTATGCAAGATTGGTCTGGAAAAAGTCCAGCATTGTTAATATAATGAGAACAGTTTGCCCAACGTGGATGTGACCTGGTGATCAAAACAAAAGAGCAAAACGTACCAGAGGCACGGAAACAAGGAACACACTGACAACGTCCAGAGGGGAAGGGCAGGGTATTAGAGGGGAAAGAAGGGGAAGGGTCTAGTCAAGGAACAAGTATAAATGACCCATGGACATGGACTACAGGGTGGGGATTTACTGGGAGCGGGGGTGGGCAGGCAGGAGGGAGCAATGGGGGAAAAGTGGGACAACTGTAATAGAACATTTATTTAAAAAAAAAAAACCCTATCAGCCAAAGAGAGTGGACTGGAATGCACATGTGTGAACAATGATGTCATCACTATGAGTCAGTGGGGCAGTACATCCCATTGAGTGAGCATGTGTACTGTGGCTGATGCATTCAAAATGACTGAGCCAGTAGAGCAATGAACCTGCATCAAATTTTGTATAAAGTTTGAACATTCCTCTGTGGAAACTATTCAGATGATTCAGAGAGATGCAGCTATGGGCAACTGGTGATTGGCAGCTTCATGACAATGCAACCGCTCACGCATCACGTCTCATGGAGAGAGTTTTGGTGAAATGTCAAGTCACCCAGGTGACTCAGTCCCCCTATAGCCCAGATTTGGTGCCCTGCGACTTCCGGCTTTTCCCAAAACTAAAATCACCCTTGAAAGAGAAGAGCTTTCAGACTGTTGGTGAGATTCAGGAAAATACGACAGGACAGCTGACGGTGATTGGGAGAACTGTGTGTGGTACCAAGATGTTTACTTTGAAGGGAGCTGAGGCATCATTGTTCTGTGTACAATATTTCTTGTATCTTATATCTTCTTCAATGAATGTCTCTATTTTTCATATTCCATAGCTGGATACTTTCTGGATAGATCTTGTATACCAGACATAGTACTAATGCTAGAAAGGTGGTGGAATTCAATGTACTTCATTGTCTAGCAAGGCTTATTTTTAATGGGGAAGATAAATTAACAAAGAAGGAACTACAAAGTATGTGTTGAATTTTATGGTGCAGGTTTTCAGGATCCTGTGAGAACAGATATGAAGACAATGAGTTAGAGGATGAAGGGCGGAGTAGAGGTGAGAAATGACAGTTTCAGGCAGTGGGAAGGGCCTGCTGGAAACCCCTGAGTAAGAGGCGATACCATGAGTGTTCAAGGAACTGAGTCTCATGTAGTGTAGAAATGGTAGGCATCGGCCAGATCTCGAGTGCATTGAAGTTGTTTCAGCTGTTTGGATTTTGCCTGGAGGACAATGGACAAAGGGTTTCAGTAAGGGAAAGACTCTGACCGTATTTACAGTAAATAATCTCTTCCTATGACATTACGGGAAGGGAATTGAAGAGGAGTAAGACTAGAGGCTAATGGAGGAGGAGGAGGTAAAAATTGATAGTGGCCAGTACTCACCCAATTTTCTGCTTCTCCCAGTGGCTGCACAACCTCAGTGACAGAAAATTGGCTTGGGTTTAACTAATCTGGGCCAAAGGCAGGTGCCAGAGGACTTACTAGGAGAGCACACAGAGGTATTTAGAGTCTCACTTGATACGCCTGGTTTGCAGGTATAATGAGCTGTCGGATCTCACGCTGTCTTTGGTTGCTCGTGGGAATTCTACCACTTTTTTAAATCTATGTTCACATGGAGCCTGTGATTCTTTTTTAAAAGTGCCCATCTTATCTAACAACACCTGCAGAAACTCTTTGTACCATTAAGGCCTGTTGAATCAAGCCAAGCAAGATAGTCCATGAAAATATTTTCCTGTGGCATTGTTTCTCATCCAGGGGACAGGAGACGGTGACTCTAAGGCTGTCCGTCACCTGTTACACCTGGGTTCCACTGTCAGAGGACTTCTTGTTCTCAAGGATGAGTCATAAGAATACTAATTATTTTCTGATGCTTGTCATGAAAAATGGTGTCAGTGTTTTCGTGTGCGTTGAATTGGATTAATTACAACTCAGTGTCCTGTGGAAGATTTAAATTGAGCTGATTTATTAGCAGAATGTGGGAGTAAGAAAGCAGTAGTTCTCTATGGCTGGTACGGAGGGGAGGGGTCTCACACAGTCTGAAATGTATAGAAAACAAGGCATTTTATTTTCAAAATATCAGTTCTCTCCAAATAAGCCTATACACTCAATGAAACCCCTATTAAAATACCAGCAGGATTTTGTGAAGAAATAAACAAGCTGATTCTAAAATTTACTTTGACATGCAAAGGATCCAGCAGAGCCAACTAATCTTGAAAAACAAGTAGAGCTGGTAGAAGTACACTGCCTGAGTTCAAGACTTAACTCCTTACAGCTTAAATCAGGATAGTGTGGTATCGGCACACAGATGAACATGTAGATCAATGGAACAGAATAGAAATACTCTTACGTATATATGAGCAATTGATTTTTGACCAAGGTACCAAGGCACTCCAACTAGGGAAAGAAAAATCTTTTTAAACAAATATCCCTGGAAAATTGGTTATCCATATAGAAAAAATACACTTAAATCCCTATCTCACTGCATACACAAAACTTAATCCGAAATGGATTATGTACACATAAGTGTAAAACCCGGAGCCCAGACCCTTTTAGAAAGAAAACATAGGAGAACATCTTAGCAATTCGGGGGCAGAGCATAAAAAGTGCTAACCATTGAAGAAAAAGGCTGATAAGTAGGTTTTTATAAAAAATGTATGCTCATTGAAAGGTGTTATTTTAGAAATGAAAGACTGGGAAAAATATTCATAGCTCATAGTTCTGACATAGGACTTGAATCCATAATAGAAAGAATCCCTATAAATTAATATTTAAAAACGAAGCTAGACTTTATTGAAATGAAAAGCCTCCTCTCTGTGAAAGACAATGTCAAATGAGTGCGAAGATAAACCATAGACTGGGAGAGAATGGGAAAGAAACATCTGTTAAAGGACTGTTCTATGAAATATACAGAGAACTCTTAAAACAAACAACCCAATTAGCAGACACCTCACCAAAGGAGATAATGCGGATGGCAAATAAGTGTATGAAACGATGCTCCGCATCATGGAGGAGTCGGTGTTTATGGGGACAGAGTTTTGTTTGGGGAGTGTCAGCAGCTCTGGAGGCGGACAGTGGGGACGGCGGCACAGCAGCGGGAATGCGCTCGATGCCACCGAACTGTACACTTAAAATGATTGAAGTGGGAAATTTCATGTTATCTGCACTTTGCCACAATAAGAAAATACTCATTGAAATGAACACTGAAGATCTGTATGTTTTATTGGATGCAAAATATACCTCAATTTAAAACATTTTTAAAAAGAAAGAGAAAATGCTGACTAAACAAAAACTAAGCAAACAAAAATGGATGCCAAGGCTGCAAAGCTCCCTGGGTGATTCGGCTAAACTGAATATTCAGCTGAGGCTGAGAAATACTTTAATGGTTCTGGTATTACTGAGTTCCGTGGTGAAAATGTTTTCCAGTTGGCCATTTCGGAGCTGTTGGCCCATCCGCACGCTGGACTGTGTGTGTCCAAGTTGGGTTCCCTAGTAACTTCACAGTTTTTGGTTTTTTTTTTTCGAAGAATGAGTGAAAGGAAAATACAAGCAGAGCAGCGTTGAGCATCGTCTGTGAATTCCTGGAGTTTGCTTGGAGACAGCTGAAGCCAGGTGAGGCACCGTCCCTTGTCTTCACTGGACAGACTCCGGTGTTTAATAGGGGACAGGTGAGCCTGCGGTGACGGGAAACCTGGAGGGTCTTTACGACAGTCTTCTTTGACCTCATAGTCTTTGTTAGCTGCATCAGCCTCTCCTCCTCACCCTTTGCCCGAGGCAGCTGGGAGGGCCATTCAGATAATCCCTTAGTGGATGCACTGCCTGGTATCATCCAAGACAAATTGATGCATTCATTCATTCAGACTCAGCTGCAGAAGCCGTCCTCTCAAGCAGTCCATTGGTTGCAAGTCAGTACAATGAAACTGTGATTATATCGTAAAAGACTGGTTTGTTGTTGATGGCTCAGAGCTAAAAATAATTATCTTTCACACTTTTGGACTGCACTCCTCTGTAGGCTATTGTGCAAATTGGAGAAATATGTGTTGGTGTATCCCTATCAGCTGGTTGGTTTATTTTCATCCTGTAAATATTCAGTGCTTGCTTCTCTTGTCTCTTACTAGTCTCTATTGGGAGGGAAAAAAATCACTGTCCTGGCCATTAAGGGACATACCCCTGAATCTGGACATTGTCGTCTAGATACCTCCTCTCTGTCGAGGCACTGGCACTTGGTGCCATGTGAAGAAGGCTGAGATTCTCCCTGTTGTTCTTATCTGAAAATTCAAGTCCTATTTATCCAAACTCCCATTGTCTGCTCCCACCAGGCTTCACTGTTCACACGGAACCTGTTACGGCTTTCCTCTGTCCACAATTCCCAAACACATGCGTCCTCCTTGTAGCCCAGACAGCAGCTGGTAATCAATGTGAATTACACAGACATAACTGTAGACATAATTCAGGAACTTCTTGACTTTAAGATAGGACCAAGGGCCTTCTCTGTTCCATTTGGAAGATGACATTGTCCTTTAAGAAGGAGCATTTGCTCCCTTAGCACGATCTGACTTCTTCTGTGGTTTGTGTTTGTAATGTTCTGGCACAAATTCAAGACTCAGAACCTGCTTGATATTCCAGAAGGCATCTCTGTGCTGGTAAATTTAATATTGTGGAACAACGTTATTCTAGTAGGCTAGGAAATAACTCAGCAGTAGTTCACATTTATTGAACAAAAATGTGGTAAAAACAGTAGCTCGTAAGCACTGAGTATGGGTGCTTAGATGGTTTTTTGGTGGCCTCTCAAAGTGTTCCTGCAGCTTTAGGTTGGGGCCTTTTTGCTGGGACTTGGTATAGCCACTGGGATTGGCCCACTAGTCTGAGCCCCTCTTTTTACATTAACTGTATTGATTTTCTGTGTTTCCTCCTTAGGACAAGAGGTACACAAGTTAGTTTTCAACTACATTGGTGTAAAGTCTGAACCCAGATGGCCTGATATAGGTTTCCTTTCACAAGCGCCCAGTTCTCCTAGATTATAGTTTAGAAAATGTGTCTATGACTTGCTGAGGCTGTATTATCAGTGTGTTGAGCCTCATTCTCAATGGTGGGAATCCTTTCCTTCCCAGACACTTTTCTAAGCTGCCCCCCTGCCTCTGTTGCTGTTGCCTTTCTCAGCCCTGTTTCTGCCTACACCAGATACAGTGCTGCTCAGCACAGCAGACCATGACTGTTGGGTGACTCCCACCGACTGCAGTCAGCACGGGCACGTCACGGCCAGTCCCGATGGCTAGTGCACGTGTTTCCCTGCCCTGAGGCCTGTGCCCGGGGGGGTCCCTCTGGGTAAGACTTCTTTAGAGTCAGGGTCACAGGAACATTCACATCCAGCCATGAACTTTATTATAACATCGCTAAGTTGTCCTCCTAACGGCAGGTTCACTCAGTGTGGCGCTTCCTGAGAAAATGTACATACTGTGGCCTTAGATTTCCAGATGAAGCTTTATTGGGACACAGCCACGGCTAGATTTCGCTGGCGTCCTTGTATTCCGACACATGCACTCAACTGCATTCTGCTGACTGTGCGGGCAGCAGCTTCCTGCCTGGGTGATGTGGACAGCATTAGTAGCAGGAAATGTTTCTTTAGTTACCACGATGCTTGGTTCCGTGGTCTCATTGGCTGGGGAGTTGATTCGGGATGAGTTCAGTCAGAAGGTACCTTGAGAGGATCTCGTTGGTACCTCGGCATTAGATTCTGTCCTGTGTTATCTAAGAAATGCAAAAAACTGAAATGTTAAAATGGAGACAACAGTCTTAAACATAAACAACGGAGTTCTTGGTTCCATTTTTTTTTTTTTTTTTGGAAGGGAACAAATTTGAGCAGTTTTGTTAAGCAGGCTGAATCACATTTTTTATACACATTGATCCTCATGAAAACCTCTGAAATCTTTGGTAAAAATGTGTAAAATTTTTTAGGAATTTAAAAAGCTTATGTGTCTTCTATATTCACTAATTCATGTGGAACTCTCAAGAAGCCATATGAAGTTGGTTCAATAAGTGATACTGTCTCCATTTCATGTGCGGGGGAGAAAATGAGCAATTGAATGTGTTGCCTGAGACCAATGACCTACTGAGAATGCCGCTCAGAGAACTGGGAAGGTTGGCCCTGGCTGGTATGGCTCAGTGGATTGAGTGCCAGCCTATGAACCAAAAGGTTGCTGGTTCGATTCCCAGTGGGGCACATGCGTGGGTTGTAGGCCAGGGCCCCAGTAGGGTGTGTGAGAGGCAACCACACATTGATGTTTCTGTCTCCCTGTCTCCTTCCCTTCCCCTCTCTCTAAAAATAAATAAAATCTTTAAAAGAAAGAACTGGAAAGGTTGGTCACGAGTAGATTCCTCTATTCATCTGAATACTTGGATTGGTTTCAATATGCTGTAAAGAGATGAGCCAGGGACAAGAAGGGGCCAGAGAACTAGATAGAAGCAGGGGCCTTCCTTGGGTTCCTTAAACTTTCAGTAATATTTCTGCTGAATTTCCAACATGCTTGGCGTGACTGTATTTTTTTGTGAAAACTGAATTTTCCATCATCCTGATTGTCTTGAGCACTCACTTGTCCATTCGCTAAGTATCAGTAAACCGCTGGGTATGCACACTGCCCCTTGCTGCTGGCGACGCTGACGATGAGGCTCACGCCCCACCCTCACAGAGGCCACGGGGTCAGCAAGCTACAACCCGCAGGCCAAATGCAACTCACCGCCAAGAATGATTTTAAGAGGTTGAAAAAGAATCAGAGAAAGAGTAATATTTCATGATGTGAAAATTATGTGAAATCTGAATTTCAGTGCCATTAATAGTTTTATTTTGACACGGCCACACTCATTTGTTTATGCATTGTTTATGGCTGATTTTGCACTAAAAGACAGAGTTAAGTTGTAACAGAGTCCTGAGCCAAAACGTCTAAAATAGTTTCTCTTTGGCCCTTTACAGAAAAGGCTTTCCAAATCTAGTACATAAAATCAATGTTAACTAAGAGATCGTGATTAAGCATAGTAGTTTCCAATGGAGAAAATGCAGGATTATATGGACCAGAAGGCTTGCCAGCAACTCAGACATAATGGGTAATATTAGTTATTTATCCTAAATGGACAGAGTATAAATACTCTTTGCTTGTCATAGAAAACTATCCTAACCTAGCCTAGGCCAAAAAAGAGAGTACATTGGTTTATGTAACTAGGAAGACCAAGGAAAATTCTGCATTCAAAGATTGCTGGATTTAGCAGTTCAAATGACATAATGACCAATTTTTGTCTCTCAGTTTTTGACTCCAATATCTTCCTCCATGTTGGTATCTTTTGAGCTAGACTTTTCCTGTGCAGTGACAAAAATGAACACAAATAATTCTAGACTCAATTGTACCTTCAGGTGGTGAGCCCTAAGAAAAGTGACAAGTGAGTCTCAATTGTTTAAACAAAAACCTGGGGAGGATTCTGACTGGCCTGGCTGGGGGCATGTGCCCATCCGTAAATCTCAGAGCTGCACCGAGGCCCCATCACACGACATCTTCTCTGTGATGGTAGGCACAGGGCCATGTGACCGACGTCCCCACCAGTAGGGAGGACTTAACTGAGATAACAAAAATAAGAAATTCACTCTACACACTCACATCTGTAAAATCGTTTGCGAATGTTCGAGGTGCTGGGGGATTTCCAGAGTTTCGATCACGGTGGCCGATGCAGTCTTAAAAGAGCAAAATTCTGTAAAGACATCTAAAGCTTTCATGCGGAGTTTGCATACTGATTACCAGTGAGGCCAATCCAGCTTCCTGGCCTCGTCTGTCTGGCCTGCTGGCCTGTAGTGTTTTCATTGTTTGTTTAGCTTCTCTCTTTAAAAAATTACTGAATTGAGCAATGCTGGGTCTGCGTTTCTGCATGAACTAATCAACCACCATTTTTATGTGGAGTGGCAGCAACTATGTCTTCAGATGGAGCATTTGCTCTTTCATTAGCCGCAAGCACTGCCACTCCCTATTACTCTCCATCACCGAAGCTGATCTCAGTTGCCCTGTGCGTGTGTTTCTCCTAGATAATTGCCTCTCTACACCCGTATCTCCACTGGCTATGGGGAAGAGGTGGTTGATGAGGACACAACGGAAGAGATTATCTCTTTCCGATGAAGTGAAAGATACTCTTCCGTATGTAATATGCAAATAAAAGATATTCGTATTAAAAGAACCACAACTTAAGAGATTGTAAAATATGAAATCGTGTGAAACCATTATGAAATAAACTCTAATAAGATCTGTGACTGGTATATGGAGAAGATGAGAAATGAAAAAGAACATAAAAATAGGACTTAAATGTCAATGAAAAATTGTTTTTGAATGTGAATAAGATATCAGATACTACCGTAAAGGAAGTTACACAATAAGTTAAAAAAAGCTCAGACAGCAAAAGCTTTTATAAATGGCAAGTTTATAAAAGAGCATCAGAGAATATAGCAGAAATTACATGTTCGACCCAGAGACAGGCGTTTGTAAATTTGTCTTACTAAAAATACCGTTGACCAGTATTTTCAAGTCATGTCTTAGCCTTGACAGAGAAGTTGTATAAAAAAAGTTAAATAGGTCATAGCATTTTCTGTAGCAGATGATGAGAGCCCAGATATAAATATCACATACTTAGCTATATGGAATTGGTGATACAAGAATTTTTATGGGTCGGGAGATGAGAGACTCTGATTGGAACTCAGAAAAAAATGACACCTTTGTCTGTAAGAAAATTACAGAATGTCATGCAGTTGGTCAAAATGAGTCAGTGTGATTCAGCTCCTGAATGAGCAGTGTTAATGTGAAAACTTAAAGGAACATTTTCCTAGAGACAGAATTTAGGCATTTTGATTACATCATTTCCCCAGGAATTGCTTCGTGTCAAAGAATTTAAAATGCAATCTACCGTGATGCGCAGTATTAGCACTGTGAACTAGATAAAATCCCATAGTGTGAAATCCAGAATCTCCTTCTTTTTATAAATTGTACGTGCACTGTGACAACCAGTTGTCGTGCATGGATTTCTGTGCCTGAGCACAGATTGATACTTTTGGACACTTTCGTGCCATTCAAGAGGAAGTCCCCACTTGATCTCTTAACAGTTCATGGAGCGGATCCACCCCGTGGCCTTTTTGGCGGATGTGAGGGTCTATCAACTTGGAGTCGTTCTCTGCA
Source organism: Anoura caudifer (assembly GCA_004027475.1). Lineage (NCBI taxonomy): Eukaryota > Metazoa > Chordata > Mammalia > Chiroptera > Phyllostomidae > Anoura > Anoura caudifer. The sequence goes on from PVKU01002714.1 coordinate 87,057, forward strand.
AAGGCCTTCACGAACGGCTACACAAATGTATGATTCAGTTTGCTCACTTGAAGTGAAATTGTGTCTTTAAGAAGCTGATTTGGCCAGGAATAATCTGGCTCATTACGCTGCAAGATCATTCCCCTGAAGTGCAAGTCATGGCTTGAACTACTTTACTGAAGCTGTAGAGTTGAAAATAAAATTTCAAAAAGGTTCTCTGATTTTTAACTTTATGAAAGTAAACTAACACTGAAAGCTTATTTTTATAATTTGATATTGATAAAATGAAAAAAAAAGAGCTACAAATTGAAGTTATTGAACTGCAAAGCAAGTAACTGAAAACTAAGTACAATGATGTTGGGATGTGAGAACTGAATACATGTCCAAATAATAACCACTGTATAAACAGAGTCTATATGTGGTAAGTAGCACCAATGTTTGTAAAGTAAGTAAATCAAATTATTGCCCCCCTGTTGAAGGACTTGTGGTTTAGGTTGGCATGGCCTGGTAGTGATACCTTATGTTAGTTTCACCGACAAGTCTGGGAGGAAGAACTTAGGAAAGACTTTGTAAGGAAATATTTGCATTTTTTAATCTTGCTTTTTATTTTAAAATTTCAAATATCTCTGAAAATATCATACATACCTATTTGTACTATATTCAGGAATAGAAAATACATTTGGTGGTTTTCTGACACTTTATTTCTCTCATATCTCATGTGCCTTCCTTATTTCCATGACTAGCCGGCCCCTGTACGTATGTGAAGGAGTAACCCAACCTTGACCTAAGCCTGTGTATGCTGCTCCATCATCCTTTGATAAAAGACTGTGTTAAAGAGAATGACCTGTAGGGTATCTATAAACAGAGACCCCAAAGAGCAAGAATTTGTCAGAGTGTTCCCCAGCTCTGTCTAGGGGAAAAATGTGCCCACCCAGTTGCTCCAAGGATATTGGTACTGTGGAGATGGATGGATAACAGGGACCATAAATATTATTCCACAAGCTATCCTTCATTAGATGCTATGCTCACCAAGCAATAGGAATATTATGGATGTGGCTTGGGGGAGAGACCATCATTACCAGACAGCAGAGCATCTTTCCTCCTTACACATTAATGCATTTGCTTTCCCGTTTACGCAGCAGCCTCCGGTCAGTTTGGGGAGCTAAATCAGTTACTACAGCCGTATCGCCCTTGGGCATAAGTGTCTGACCTGTAAACAATGGGCCAGATCCTGCTGCTCATTTATTTCTGACTTCCTGTTCTAAAAATGATTGAATCATATCCTTTACCACTCAACTGAAGTTATGTATCAGTATTTGGGGACAATAGTGACATAGGCTCCCTTACCACAATAACTGAGAAGTAAAATGACTCTTTGAAAGCCCACGTAAAAATGGGTGAGCTCCGTCAGGCATTGTGGAAGACTTTGGAGAAATTTGGGGACGACTTAAAGTGCTAATCAAAGTTGCTAATGGGTAGTTCCAGGAAAAGATGCTCTACTAATGCTTTCTACAAACATTTGCATCTAAGGCGGTGGCTTTACATGTGAAAATTTTACCCAGTGGGCTGGCTGAACATGAACGTGCTGATAACAGAAGCCACACTAAGGAGCCCAGAGCTGCCAGCACTCACTATGTAAGGCGAAGGCAGGGTGCTTAATGGCCCTAATAGGCTTTTCCACGATAAATTAATTAATGTGGGTTCGCATTCTGCTCATCGGCAAATTGACATTCCCTGACATGCACCCATTAATATAAGTTATGAGACAAAGTATTTTAATTATATATCATGCCACATAAGACTTTATAACTTGTACCACGTCTGTCAATATCAAAGTCAATAAAAGTTGAGTGACTGTGAAATAAGATTCTGAACAATTAATCTTAAAGCTAAAACAGTATGAAGAGTGAATGGAAATTATAGATGTATGTAAGCTTGTTATGTTAGTCCTATTTTTCTGGCTTGTATTATGTAAAATAATTAAGTTTTCCTTTAAAAATCCATCATAATTATGTTGGAAAAAAATCTTTGCATCTGCCTTTTAGAAATAGTTTTGAATATGTGCTATTGGCTTTTTCTAACTGATTGAATTCTCCAACATGTTTTAAGTAAATTAATGAAGAATATTTGTTCTAAGAACTAATGTTGGAAAATGATGGTATATAATAGAGATGGGAGGAGGACAGAAAATCAGGCTCTCCTGTCTTTTATCCTTATGAAATAATCCTTATGAGAGCAATAGTCTTGGTAAAACCCCAAAGATTTGTTGGAAAGGATTTAGAAGGTCATGTAGTTTAACTTCCTACTGGATGTGTAAATCTCTTACGTCACCCAAGCAGTCACGCAGCCTCTCCTTGAACATTGCCAGCTGACATGGGAGGCATTGCTTTTCTGTTTAGTTCATAAATGTAACCTTCTCTCTGGTTTTGGAATTCCTTGTGCATATGTTGTGTGACTTCTCCTAGACTGTCATCTCCTTGAGGGCCAATTCAGTGTTCGAATCCCTAATGACCAGTTTATAACAGTGTCACTAGGTTCTCAAATACATTGTTGACATAATCAATGACTTCTAATTTGGGGGCCTTCTGCTCATTAGAAGATTCCTCCTCAAACTGAGATCTTCATCTTCTGTCAAAGGATCCCGTTCCTTTCTTGGGGGTCTCCCAGCCCCAGGCGGGGGCTTCAGCCTGAAGGTGGAGCTTAAAGGTGTTTAGCTCCTTGTCATTGCTTCCTTGTTACCCCTTCCACAGTGGGGAATAAAGCTGACCTTGGTTTCTGCTCTCTTAAAATAACAGTGGTGTTCATTTTCTCATGTCACCGTGAGGTCTCAGATTTGACTGGACCTAAATCATACCCTTTACTTATCAAGACACACTGACTCTTGGGGGTTTTATAGTTACAGTTCGAGTCATTCTCTGTTCTTAAAGTTAGTTAATGATATCCTGCCCCAAGAGAGGAGCTCCTCTCTGGGTGGTGCCCAGAGTCACCACCTGACTGTGATAAACACCGAGTCAGCGTAGATGACAGCAGCTAATCACACTTGAGATGGATTTATGGTTATAGCACCAGCAGTATTGTGAAGGAGGAAGTCAAATTGGTCAAGTTTTTTTCCTCAGAAGAAGAGCTTACTCAAATGTCTGTGAATGTGATCCTTAAAACTCAAGGCCTAGCCTGATTCTGAGCCACAGAAAGGACTTTATATCATCGCAAAGTTCAGCTTCCTCATTTTTGTACACAAGGGGGTTATAAAGACTGTGTTGTCCTGGGTCGTAGCTAGTTAGTGGCAGTATTGGAAGAAGAGACCATGACCCTTTACTTCTATTTATTTCTTTATCCAGAGAACTTCAGCACACAACTCTCTCCAGATGTTAAATTGGGTTGTCTCTTCTATTTCATGTACCATCATGTAAAGTTTAAATAGAATATCGGCCAGAGGGAAATTAGAGCTTTGACTGAAATATGTTTTGTCATTTATCATGTAAGGAGCTTATGGATGTGTTTTCAGTAAACCTCAGATGTCGTTCTGCTGTCGTCAGCCCCAGTACTGGCTCTCTTGGAAAAGAGAAAACCCAGTTGTCTTCAGGCTACCCCCAAGTCATCTTTTCCGCAGAAAATTTGAATTCGTTAAGATGACAACTAGACATTTTGGAAATACAGAGGCATAAATAAATAACATTGAACTACTTAATGAAATAATCCAATATTTAGCTTGATTAGAAGTCTTGAATTCTTGGCATTATTTGTTGTAGAAATGGGAACCAGGCCTGAAGTTAAATTTTTTAAGCGCCTTCATGTACTTGAAAACATAAAGAATGAAACAGATAAGCTTGTGGAATTGCTTCTAGTTGAGGCTATTATAATTATAAAAATTTGGACCACAGATAAGAATTTTAGTTTTTTGATATATTTAGCCAAATCAGGATGAGGCCTTTTAATAATATTTATTTCCCTTCCTCCCTTCCTTCCCTCACTCAGTTATTTGTTAAAGCACCTGTTTAAGAAACACTGAGTGTCCACCAAGTGACAGGCTCCTTAGCTGGTGCTGGGGAACACAGATATGACTATGAGGCATTGATTTCCTTAATCTCCAGCAGGTGGTCAGATGGGCCAGTCTAACATGTGACTAATTAAAATGTAATAGCTCCAGAGTTAGAGATATGTCTAAAGCATGAGGGAGCTCAGAGGCAGTAATAATTTCCAATTAGGGGTGGGGGACGATTTCACAGAGTAGGCAATACTCAAGCTGGGTCTGGGTGGAGGGTTGGGATTTTACCCAGTAGATGAGGGGCAGGGACCGGTGTGGCAGAACTCGCACAAAGAGAAGCACGAGGCCCTGGCACAGCGAGCCTGTGCATAGTGCTCTCAGTGGCTCTGCCTGACGGGCCCTTGGAGTGAGGGGTGGTGAGAAAAACTGATGGGGGCAGCTTGAGAAGGCTGTGCATGACGGGCTGCTGAGTTCAGAGCTCTCAGACAAAGCAGAGAAATTAAATGATCAGACTGGGTACAAAAAACCGCACAAATCAGGTACCATAACAAGCATACAAATACATATTCTTGGCCTTCAGGTTACAATTTAGTAATGGAAATGAAAAAATAAATAATATGAGATTTTAAAAGTTGTAAGAAGAAGAAAGATAATTATTTGCAATAGCCAAGATACAGAAACAACCTAAGTGTTAATTAATTGATGAACGGATAAAGAAATTGTGGTGTGTGTATGTACAGCGGAATGTTATTCGGCTATGAAAAAAATGAAGTCTTACCATTTGTGACAACATGGATGGCCCTCAAGGGCATTATTGTAAGTGAAATAAGTCAGAGAAAGACACTGTATGATCTCACTTAATTGTGGAATCTAAAAACCAACCAACCAACCAAGACTGTGGATACAGAGCGCAAATTTGTAGTTGCCAGAAGTGGGGGATGGATGGTGGTGGGGAAATGGATGAAAGGGATCAAAGGTAAAAAGAAAAAGAAAGCAGGAATAAAAAAAAAGCAGGAAGAAAGTACAATTGAAAGTGTACAATATTAAAAATGGAATGATTTTTAAAGAAGTATAAGAATGATAAAAATAATAAAAGATGCAGTGTGTATTCAGAAACTAGAGAAACCTTGTAAGACTGAGGGGAAGAAATCAGAGAAAATAACCGTGAAAGGGATCACCACACTGGAACTGAGTCTTGAACTATGAGAAGGACTCAGCATGCCCAGAAGGCTGGGGAAAGACCTTCAAGGGGGGAGACCAGCATGCGCAAAAACCTCAGCAGGTAAGCAGAAGTAATGGGTGTGAAGGGATGTGGACATGGACGCTGGGAAGCTATACTGAGGAGAGGACGGTCCTGTAGCCAAGGTAAAGACTTTGAGCTGCATTCAGTAGACACATTTGAGGAGAGTGTGATCACAGGTGTGACTCTAGAGGGCTGCTCTGTCAATAATGTCTAGCTAGCATGCATGATTGGGGAGACAAGCCTGGGTCAAGAGCAGCAAGTCAGGCAAGGGATGACATCTGGAGTGGGGATTGTGACAGTGAGTCCCGCAGTAGGAAATGCATGAGGGAGACAGCCCAGAGGAGGACTCTGAAGGGCCTGGCGGGTCTCTCTGGGAGCCAGGGGCCTTGAGTGTCAAAGATGATTTGTCAGTTTCCAGCTCATAACTCAAAGAATAGCAATTCCTACAACAGGAACAAGGAAGGCGGGAGAGGAGCTCTTTGGAGAGAAAGGAGTTCCTTAGAACTCGGATAGGATGGCTTTATGATTCGGACAGAACGCACAGTTAGAAAGGCCCAGAAGGCAGGGGACAATGCTGGGTCAGAAGTTTTGGAAAGAGGGTGGAGGGAAGTTGCTCACATGGAGACAAAGGTCAGTGGAGTCACGGCAGGGGATGATCTTGCCACAGGTGAAATTACCAGGAATCTACGGAGCATGGAGAAGAGAAGCATCTTGTGACATAATTGTATCTGAAGAATTAAAAAAGCTACTAGCAATAGAGCCATAGAAATATGTGGGAAAACAGGTTATTTCAGAGACCTGGAAGATAAGGAAGTGTGTTTCAAGAATCAGGAAAAGTGGATACAGCAGAAAGGTCAGGAAGGACCAGTAATTTGAGAGGCCAATGTGAGACAGTTCAGGGTTTACGGCTTATAATGGGTTCAGATCCTAGGTCAGTTTCCATAATGATCTTGGGGATTATTTCTTTAACCTCTATAACTTCACCTCCCTTATATGATAAAACATTAGAATAAAATATCGACCTTGTAGGGTGATTGTGAGAACAAAATGAAGTAGTGTGTATGTAACACCTAACGCAGCACCTGGTGAATCAAGGTGCTTAATAGGCTTTAGTTCCCTTTCTGTCCTGAATTTCCCTGTTGACCTGCAGTGTGATCACATACATTTCATTTTTCAGATAAAAAGTAAGAAAGAATAAACAAATGGGAAACACCTAATTAACTGGGTCACTCCCTTCTTGCTGAATTTGTTGTTTTAATTGCCAACATTCCCTCTGCACACTGATCAGTAATAAATATATAATTTTCATTATTTTGCTGCACTAATTTTATTTTGAATATCAGTAAGTTGGCCTTTCTCCTTTACTCAAGGTATAATTGGCAAAATTGTGTATATTTAAAGTATACAACATGAACCGATATATGTAAATGTGAAATGATTACCAAAATCAATTATCACATCCATCACATAGTTAGTTACCTTGTGTGTGTGTGGCTTCAGATCTACTCTGTTTGCAAACTTCAAATACGTAATCTGGTGTTATTAACTATACTCACTATGCTGTACATTAGATCCCCAGACTTACTCATCTGACAATGGAAAGTTTATCCCCTTTGACCACCAGCTATTATTCATTTCTTTTCCCCTTAAGCTAACACTTGTTCCCTCAACCCTATACTTAGACCATAGATCATAGCTACCAAAAATAGGAGGAATATTAAAGACCAACCACAGGTAAGCACTCATTTGGAGATGAAGAAGCTTAATATCTGAACAGAGTAGGTAATGTGTCCAAGGTCATAAGGCCAGGGCTGGAATTGAGGCTCTTTCCACTACTGTACATCCTCTCTGTTTAGTGTCAAATAGGATAGAAATTTTCATCCCTATAACAATGCAGATGGCTTCCTCTTCTCTATCTAATAAGCTTATGCTATTTCTCTATGTTTCCATTGACAAGTATTATTTTTATAGTATAAAGTAAGGGTTGAGCTGTATATAAATCCAGATTCCTTTCAGATCCTAGTGTGTAACTCTCATCTTCATGGTCCAAGATGACTTCTGGAGCTCCAGTTATTATATCCATGACTGATGCAGTAAAATGGAAGGAAATAAAAAAGAAGATTGGGCCCCCTCCCTATAAGAAGGCTTATAAGGATTCTCTTACAAAATTTCTTCTGTCACTCATAAGCCATCACTTAGTCCCATGGCTATGTGTAGCTGCAAGGGAGCCTGGAAAATGAGTATTTATTCCTGGAGGAAACATGCAAAATAAACATCAGGTTGGTATTACTAACAGAGATGAGAAGAATTGGCATTGGAGGGTAATTAGCATCCTCTGCCACACTGCCTCATGGGGCTAGTGTGATGGTGAAAGAAGGTAATTTCCCTAAATCCTTTAGTCCAGGATTGACAGATAGAAAGAGTTTGGAATGTGTTAGCTATTACTATCCTAATACTGCCTGCCTCACTGCATATCACCACTACTGCTTTTGAATTCAGTGGTTGAATTCAGTGGTTCTCAGAGTGAACACATTTCAGTTCTATCAACTGCTCCTATCAGATGTATGCAGTGCGCTGATGTTTGGTTTCTCCCAGCATGACAAGCAATGAGGAAATGACTACAATACTCCGGGAGCCTTTAGGGTTGGGAACCTACCAGCTGGCTTGAAAGCAGTGGAGAGAGTTGCTTCAGGGATGCTGACTCCTGCCAATTTTGCAATAAAAATCCAGGCAGTGAATCCATCAAAAGCATTAAAATTTCTTGACCCAGTAATTTCACTTCTGGGAATCAGTCAGAAAGAAATAATTTCAATATATAAAGCAACTTTAGGTATGGAGATATCCTCTGCTCAACTATTTATAACACTGCAAAAAATTAGAAATATCCTAAATACCCAACAATACAGAAATGGTTAGGCAAATATTGACAGACCCTTATGTAACCACTAAAATGGTATTTATGACAAACACACTATAATGTTCAGTGATAAAATGCAGTACTAAATTATAGTATGTACAGCATTAACCTAATTGTGAAAATGCATCTAAAAAATTACTTCAGAGAAAATATGCCAAAGAGGATTTGGGATTAGGAATGATGACTAGTCCTATCCTTGGGACTATGGATTTTTTAAAAAATTATGTGAACATTCTTTTTGGTACCTGTTTTTAATTTTTTGAAGAGGAATACAGACCCTTTGACTATGGAATTGGGTCATCTAACTCAAAATGTACTTATTTTCCCTGCATTTGGATAGGCAGCTCTCTAAAAAAGGATTGTGTTTTGCCAAATGGGATGCACATGCGGATATTTACAGTTACATGGTTTTGTTTGTTTTTATAAACAAACATTTGATTTTAGAATAATATTAGTTTCATAGAAAAGTTGCAAACGAAGCACAGCAAGGTCCTAAATGCTCCCATATGTACACATACCCAGTTTCTCCTGTTGTAATTTCATCCTCAGTTACTCTGGTAAACTGATGACAACTAAGGAACTAAGATCGATACATTATTATAAACTAACCTCCATACTTTATTCAGATTTAGTTAATTTTTCTAAAATCTTTCTCCTGTCCCACAGTGTCATCTAAGATACCTCATTACATTTATTACGTCTAGCAGCCATGTTACCTTAGGCTTCTCTGTACGGTGACAGTTTCTCAGAATTCCCTGGTTTTTGATGACCTTGACAGTTATAAAGAGGACTGAGATATTTTGTAGAAGGTTCTTCATTTTGCTTCTGTATGGTGCTTTTCTCCTGAGTAGACTGAAATTACGAGCATTCTTTTAGGAGGAAGACTACAAAGGTGATGTACCATTCTTAACACAACAGGGTGATGTACTAAAAATCTATTTCTGGTTCTCCATATTTTTTAAAGTGTGTATTATGAACATGTGCCACATTGGCAATGGGAGCTAAAATGAATTTTATTTAAAAGGAGAATGAGGAAGAGGAGGAGAAAGATGAATTTAACGGCAAAGGAGTGAGAAACAATGAGGTCAGGTGCCAGCAGGACATTTCGCTGTCATTGTATTTTTTCCCCTGACCACTCTCCCATCAGTATTACAAAGTTATAAGTTAGGTGAACAGCAGAAGAGGTCTGAGGGGAATGTTCCTTGGTTGTATTCTGGTTGGTGGCAGCTGAAACCTGCGCGTGCTGGACATTATCTTTGTCCACTAGAGTGATGTGGACCCCGGAAGTTTGAAAATCACTATTGATGAATGAAAGTGTTTGTTTGCTGAAAATGATCATGTTATCAATAACATCATCAGTAAGATAAGCACATGGGATGTTCCATGTGCTGTAGGACTTTCTCTGAGATTATACAATCTCAAATCTGAAAATAATACTGAGATGTGAAAGTGAATGGGATAATAGGGGAGAAAGGGGAAGAGTTTTCAGGAACATCTGTAAAGGATACATGGACAAAACCAAGGAGGGGTGGTCTCAGGGGTGGGAGGTGGTGGTGGCTGGGGTTGGAGGGAGTGGTGGGGTCAAAATCGAGACAACCATACCTGAACAACAATTAAAAAAATAAAAATAAAAAATAAGACAAAAATTACAATTTAAAAAGCTTGCAGATGACAAAAACATTACAAAATCTAGAAATGTGATATTTTTACTAAGTGGCTGACATACTTTTCTAATATTCTTTTTCCTTCATTATTGGTAACACACTCTTTGATGCCTCTTCATATGGCAAAACTTTTATAATATCTTTTTTTAAAGAACAAAATATAAACTTTCCTCCAGCAAGGTCAAAATTATTGTTATTATTGATAATTTGGAAAAGTTTCTTTCAGTGTCACATCTCACAATTAGTAGCATGTTCATTTCATGGTTGCTGTGAACTTTGGGCATTGGCCTCATTGAAGTTTATTTTGTATACAAGCTCTAAGATCTCAGGGCACTTCAAGACTTCCTGCAAAGTTGCTAATCTTAAATATTCTTTACGTCGATGACACTAACCAGTAAATTGTTGCTATCTTCTTTGTAGTGCCATTATTACAAGTTCTGTGTCATCTTTGTGGAAGTCAGTATTTGTGTCAAATTATTAAGAAACTTAAACACTAAAATTCTCATAAATTCTATTTCATGCAATTCTCCTGAAAAAAGAAAAATTGATGGCCAAGTAAAATTGCCTATGCTGTGTTGTCAGTAGGTGAGAACTTCCATTTTGAGTAGGCATCGATGACAGCCAAATTCTGCACTTATATTTGACACCTCTGATTATTGAAATTTCCATAGACGATCTTCTGGCTTCATACATGTCAAACCTTATTTCTCCATCACTTCGAATGCCGGCTACACTGGCCATGTTTATATTGGTGGAACATTTAGCCTGCTTGCACCTTTGTGACATAAGCCAGTTCGTCAGCAAAGTGATATTGGAAACTAGCCCTACATCTGTATGATGAATGGAAATATAGCTCTACCTGGAAGTTACTTTGAACTCTATTAATACATCCAGCTAACCCTATTGCTACTCATGCCCCTAACATGCTTGGGGGCTTGAGCAAGAATACAAATGGAGGCCTACAGTTCATATGTAGAATATTCAAAAGTTATAAATCAAGCAAAAATAAGGTTAAAACATATTTCATCATCCTACCTTAGCACGTACACCTTCATAACAACTGTATTTTTTAAAATACAGATAAGACTATGGTTTTTATATGACAAAGTCGGCAAGATTATCGAAGATGACTGAATTTAATTGTTATTGCATATGTGCTTGGTGTTCTGTTAATGGGCTGGGGAAGTTGGTGTATGCAATCAAAGAAAATATACACAATTCATACATTCTAATACATGTATTCCATATAATTTCTTTATCTTACCTTCCCTTCGACAAAATCACTAATTAAGGTATTATAATCAAGACTTTTCACAGTTTGTGTGTTATATTGACCGTAGTGGTCTAATAAATTTAAAAATATATATAAGAAAATAAAAATGATTTTTATATATATTTATTGATTTTTAGAGAGAGAGAAACATTGATTTGCTGTTCCACTTATTTATGTGTTCATTGGATTGATTCTTATATGTTTCCTGACCAGGGATCAAACCCACAACCTTGGTGTATCAGGACGATGCTCTAACCAACTGAGCTACATAGTCAGGGCCATGATTTTTCCATATACAAGGTCTGTCTAGAAGGTATCCAGCCGTGTATTATGAAAAATGGAGACAGTTATTGAAGAAGATAAAAGATACAAGAAATGTTGTACATAGGACAATGACACCCCAGTGTACAATGACTCCCCTTCAAAGTAGGCACCTTCAGACCTCACACAGTTCTCCAGTTGCCATCAGCTGCCCTGTCATATTTTCCTGAATCTTGTTGACGGTCTGAAATTTCTTCCCTTTCAAAGATGATTTTAGTTTTGGGAGAAGCCAGAAGTCGCAGGGCACCAAATCTGTGCTGTAGAGGGGCTGAGTAACCTGGGTGATTTGATGTTTCAGAAAAAAACTCTGCATGAGACGTGAAGCATGAGCAGATGTGTTGTCGTGGTGAAGCTGCCAATCACCAGTTACCCACAGCTGCAACCCTCTGAATCATCCAAATAGTTTCTACAGAGGAATTTTCAAACTTAATGCAAAATTTGGTGCAGATTCATTGTTCTGCTGGCTCAGTCATTTCCAATGCCATGGCCACAAAGTACACATGCTCCCTCAATGGTGTATACCACCTCCATGGACTAATACAGTGAAGTTGTCATTGTTCATGCCTGCACATCCTGGTCCTCTCTCCTTGGCTGCCAGGTTATATCAGTGTTGTGCAAACCATTCTCATTATATTAACAATGGCTGGACTTTCCCTGAAAGATCTTGTGTATTTTTAAAAATAACAATTTTTTCAAGTGCCAAATTATAAATTAATTGTAATTATTTACATTTAACTAAGTTTAACTTTAATTTTTATATTTATTATTATGTTTTGTTGATTATGCTTTTACATTGCTCTGATTTTTCCCTCTTTGTCCCCCTCCACCCAGCACCTCCCCACTCCCTCAGGCAATCCCCCCACCATTGTTCATGTCCATGGGTCATGCATGTAAGTTCTTTGGCTACTTCATTTCCTATACTGTACTTTACATCCCCATGGCTACTCTGTAACTGCCTATTTGTGCTTAATCCCCTCACCTCCTCACCCCTTCGCCCACAGCCCCCTACCATCTAGCAACCATCAAAATGCTCTTCCTATTCATGATTCTCTGTTCTTATCTGCTTAGTTTGTTTTTTAGATTCAATTGTTGATAGATATAAATTTATTGCCATTTTATTGTTCATAGTTTTGATCTTCTATTAAATAAGTTCCTTTAATATTGCATATAGAAATGGTTTGGTGATGATGAACTCCTTTAGTTTTCTCTTGTCTGGGAAGCTCTTTATCTCCTCTTCGATTCTAAATGATAGCTTTGCTGGGTAGAGCAATCTTGGCTGTAGGCCCCTGCTTTTCATGACTTTGAATATTTCTTGCCAATACGTTCTAGCCTGCAAAGTTTCTTTTGAGAAACCAGCTGACAGTCTTATGGGAACTCCCCTGTAGGTAACTAACTTCTCTTGCTGCTTTCAGGATTCTCATTTTATCTTTAACTGTTGGCATTTTAATGATAATGTGTCTTAGAGCAGGCCTCTTTGCATCCATGTTGTTTGGAACTTTCTGTGCTTCCTAGACTTGTATGTCTATTTCCTTCATCAAATGATGGCAGTTTTCTTTCACAATTTTTTCAAACAGATTTCCAATTTCTTGTTCTTTCTCTTCCCCCTCTGGTTCCCCTCTGACGCAAATGTAGGATCTCTTAAAGGTATCCTAGCGGCTGCTTATACTATCCTCATTTTGAGGGGGATTCTTTTTTCTTCTTGTTCTGATTGTTTTTTTTTTTTTGCTTCCTTATATTCTAACTCATTGATTTGATTGATAGCTTCATTCACTCTACTGTTGTTTCCCTGTAAATTGTTGTTTATTTCAATTAGTGTATCCTTCATTTCTGACTAGGTCTTTTTTATGCTGTTGGGGGCCTCACAAAGTTTCTTGAGCATCCTTATAACCAGTGTTTTGAACTCTGCATCTGATAGATTGCTTATCTCCATTTTGGTTAGCTCTTTTTCTGGAGTTTTGATATATTCTTTCACTTGGGCCATGTTTCTTTGTCTCCTCATTTTGGCAGCCTCCCTGTGTTTGTTTCTGTGTATTAGGTAGAGCTGCTTTGACTCCGTGTCTTGGTAGTGTTGCCTAATGTGGTAGGTGTCCTGTAGGGTCCAGTGGCACAGCCTGCCCAATCACCCAAGCTGGGTATTTGAGGTGCACCCCTCCTGTGGACTGAGTACACCCTCCTCTTGCAGTTGAGTCTTGGTTGCTGTTGGCAGATCAATGGGAGTTATGTACCCAGGCCAGTCAGCTGTAAGGATCGGCTATGACCACAGACCACCAACCTCCACCCTCTGTGGAGGATCAGCTGTGCAGGGGCAGGGTGGTGGTGCTCTGACATAGTTTGTAGCTGTCCACTGGGTGTGCTGGCCCTGGGGTTTCCTGGATGGTGGAGGACAAGGTCAGCCCCTACCAGTGTCTTGCCCAGAGCCACCCTGCCTGAGCTATAAAGCAATCTGAAATGGCTGCTACTTGTGCTGGGCTTGAAGATTTCCAGGCAAAGCCAAGCTGTGAACCTAGACCAGCTGCTGCCAGTGCCAGGCCTGAGGCTCACTGAGGCCACCTGTTGCTTATTTGAGAGGATTTAGGAAGTTATGAAGCATGAGCCCAGACCATCCATTCTTATGGAGAAGCAGCTTGGGTGAGACTATAAGTTGTGTGGGGAAGATCTCTGGGGATCTCCAAGGAGGGTCACACAGCATTAGCCAGGCTGATGGAGCTTCAGATATGACACCAGTTTGCAGGCTCTGTGCAGGGGAGGGTTTAGAAAAGAGACAATGGCCCCTGCTCACCTTGATAGCAGACATTTCAGTTTCTCCCTGTTTGCCACTGGTGCCTTTCAAGCTCCTACCCTTTTCAAGGTGCTGGAGCTCAGAGGGAGTGAGTCTGAATAGGTGAGTCCATGTGGGGGTTCTTTAAGAGGAACTGCTTGGGGCTTGAGAAACTTCTTCCATCGACTCAGTCCCTGCTAGTTTTGCAGCCAGAAGTTGTGGGGACTTATCTTTCTGTCACTGGAACCCTGGGCCAGGGGTCCTGGTGTGGGTCTGGGACTCCTCTCTCCCAAGCTCTCTCTTCAAATTTTTATCCACCACGTGTGGGTGAGAGACCAGCTTGTTTTGCATGTGTACCCCTCCTACCAGTCTGGATGGATGTGGTTTCTTTAATTCTGTAATTGTCAGACTTGCATTCAACTCAATTTCTGACAGTTCTGAGTGATGGTTTTTCTATATTTTAGTTGTAATTTTGATGTGGTTGTGTGAAGAAGTGAGCCATATCTGCCTATTCCTCCATCTTGACTGGAAGTCCTTATTCTAATTCTTAATAAAAAACAACTATTAACAGCTCTAGAATTCAGTCTGTTTTGTTGCCACAGTTAAAACAAAAAAAAATAAAAATAAAAAAACGTTTCCTAAAGTGTTCCTCCCCCACCATGTACAACTTTTGTAAAGCTGTGCTACTTTATGAGAAACTCTAAAATCTCCTATGGGATAGTCGGTGAAACAATAAAATGAATTCCTAGTGGTTAAGCATCACTAGGAAATGATGCATAGTTATGCAAAAATCTGCTTACCTGAGAGGAAAGATTTGTCAAGTACATTAGTTCATCTTTTTTAAAAAAATCTAAGCATTTTCACCACTCAGACTCTCCCATACCCCTAAGCAGTGTACCCCCTGACATCTTTAATGACACAACCCACACAGGTTCGTAGCATTTGGATTGAGTCACTTTTTATTTTGAGGACCCAGGGCAATAAATGTGAAGTGTTTACCTGCGCCCGAACAGCGTTGGTCACGAGACTGGAGGTGTAGACTCACCCACTGGGCCACACTGACTCTGGGGGCACTCACCTGTATGTCAGGGAGCTGACAGGCATGTCTGTGTTTGGTTACCACGGTCCTCCAAAGCTCTGGGCGCGGGAATGGGGATCCTCATGCCTGGGCCCAAACATGTTTCTGTTAAAACCCGAACTGAATGTGCTTCAATCATCTTGAATCGACAGGATGGTCCCCCACCCAAAATTTGGTTGGGATGTCAAGCTTAATGATCTCACACACACACAAACACTCTCTCTCTCTCTCTCTCTCTCACACACACACACACACACACACACACACACACGATGTGAAAGGTTTCTTACTTATATCATGAGGCTTTCTGGGGAGAGCAGGGAGGACTCCCGTGCTGGTCTAAGAAGGGCTGGGGAGAGGAGAGAAAGGATATCGGCTCGGCGTGTTCGTGGTGGTTAGGACGTGGGACTGGAGCGAGGGTTCCCGCACCTGTGGGCAGGGGCTCGCATGGTGTGAACTTGCCTTCTGTTCCGAAGAGGGAACACCCAGGCTTTCCTATCAGCTCGCCCAGGTGAAGGGCGAAAAGGAAAGAGGTAAGGGTGAGGCTTACACGCTGTCAGCAATCGAACCTCAGAAAACAGAGCGAGGCTCTTTATTACAAAACGTTCCCTAACGTCCCTTAGCTGGGTCCCAGAAATACCCACCACTGCTCTAGCACCACCCACAGGAGGGGCAGTGTGAGAGAAGGGAGCGTGTGAAGAGGCTTGAAAGCCCAAAGCAATTGTAGTCAAATACCTTAGCAAAGTGAAGCGTTACTCAGGCCCTATCAGGGACCCTGAAAGAGCCCGTGCTAGTGAGGAGCCTCGGAACTCCTGGTAAACCCGTCTCTAGATGAGCATTTGAGCTGCATTAAAATGTGTTTGGCGGGCTTACACCTATGTACTCATGCTCTGGCTTTTTTTGAAATGAGTGGAAGCATATGACAGAACTGGCCAAAGGTTGGGAATGCTGTTGGCCACGGAACAAGAACCTCATAGGACCAAGTTTTACCGGCACTGAAACCAATCAGCAGCCTCCCTCCGCGCTCTCACCTGTAAGTCACCTCCAGCTTACCTGCACTTGAGTGTACTCTTCTTCTTCCTCGTCCTGACCCACCCAGCAATCATCCCTTTCCTCATCTATATATAACTAATTAGTCATGCTTCCTCATGCACCTGTTCTCTCCCTCTCCCTGTTGTCATTGTCCTGGGCCCACCATTCCTCCGTAATTACACGGCTGTTGACAGCCAGACTTCCCTGCTGACCTTACTCTCCACCAAAGACCTGCCTGTTCACGACTCCAGCTTCCGCTCCTGCTCTTCTCTGGGCCGCGTTGGAACAGGCAGCCCAGCCTCTCCCAGTGGCATCCATTGAGCACCACTCCACACGCAACAGGAGACTGGGTTGGGCCTAATAAAATGATAATTATTAGAGCTCCCATTTATTGAGTGTTTACTTTGTACCTCATGCTGGGCTGAGCTCTTCGTGAGCATGGTCTCATTTCATAATAATACTCACAGTCATGACCTCGATATCACGCTTGCGGCAAGTGAGGCTCCAAGATGTTGAATAAGTGGCCGGAAGTCATGCAGCTGAAGAGGTCCTGCCAGGCTCTGAGCCCACATCCGGTTCTGAAGTCCAGGCTCCAGATCACCATAGTCTACTCCTGCAAGAGCCTGCTTCTAGAAATCGGGACTTTTCAAATTGGGTTGAAGTCCCACATGCGATTTGCCAGTGCTAGACACAGGCAGAAACCCTCCTAACCCCCCGTCCTTCCTGCGCAGCTGCCTCTTGGATGGCGATGTTTTTCTCTATTACATCATTCAGATTCTGCGCTGCATGTGGAAGAATTTAAATTCATTTTTCAAAGTGTTATTTCAATATACTGCATTCTGTATAGTATATTCCTATTCTGAACAGTGTGGTACTTGGAAACTTCAAGTAGCCACGAGTAACTTATAATTATAATGAATTGTGTTGAAGCTATGTGTATTTTTATTGTGTATAATTTAACAAGTATGTGATGACTACCTAATTATAGTCTGTGTTTCACAAAGTCGTACTTTACAACAACATTTCCTTGGTAGATATTTCAGCAGTCTCTGGGATCAGAAATGCAGGGGAAATGGTCATTCCAGGGCTTTAGAGATTTTTGTTGTTGACAGCGTGAAACTTAGCACTGTATTTCCCTACCAAGTGACTTGCCCCTTTGTTTCCTGGTTTCCCTCCCTCTTTGGGGGATCTGACAACACTTCAAATGCGTTCACTAAATAATGCGAGGCTCGGGAGATGCTCTTGAACATGAAGATGACAGCACAGAATCCCGTTCTCCTTTGTCACCGCAGGGCCTGGGCCTGTGGTCCTGCCTTTCCCATCTCCTAGAAGCCCTTCCCCATGGCCGCCTGTCTTCGAGCCTTTGTGAAGCAAGGGCATAACCCAGTTCTCTAAAACGCAGACTTCTTGGGATGCCCCCGGCGGATGGAGTCTCCACACATCAGACGGTTTTTAAAGGAAACCACTGAAATAATTCCTTCAGGCCAACCTCAATCCGTTCCTCAGGTGGAGGAATGAAAACAGCTGCTATTACTGAGGGCTTCCTCTGGTCGATAAGGCTTTTATCTGCACTTAGTTCACACAAAAACACCGTGAGTTGGTATTGTCACCTCCGTATACTCACAAGGAAAACAGCCAGAGAGAGTAGACAAGGCCACCAAGTACGATTTGAACTGCATCATAAGAATTATTCATGAAGCAAAAATCTGGTATTCAAGAATAAAACAGGAAAGTAAAATGTAAATTTTTCTACCTCTGCAAAATGCCCCGAGGACTCCCGTATATCATTGCTTTCTTCAAGAGCTCAGTTAAAGAAGGCGTAACAACAAAGGAAGCCCTGTCGGCTCTATCTTCAAACCAAGTCCTGAGTCTCACCGCCTCCACAGCCACCCCTTGGTCCAAACCGCCCTCGCCTCTCTCCTGGATTACTGCAGTAGCCCCCTAACTGGTCTTCGTGGTCCACCCTCGCTCTCCTTCAGTCTGTTGGCATCAGAGCAGCCGGAATGACCCTGTGACAGCTGAAGTCAAACCGGTTCCCGTCCCTGATCAGAGCCTTCCAACGGCTCTTTTCTCTCCGAAAGGAAAAGCTGAAGTTGTTACAATGACAATGACCTTGCCCACTCTGGCCCTCAAGTTCCTCTGTGACCTCATCCTCCACTCCTCTCCCACAGGTCCCTCCACACTCCTGACTTGGCCTGGGCTCAACTGTCCCTCTGCCTGGACAATCACGTAGTTACTTCCTTATCTCCTTTGAGCCTTTGTTCAGATGTCACCTACTCCGTGAGACCTTCCCAGATTACCCAAAGTAATAACAACCCTCCCTCCATTCAAATCCCCAATTCCCCAATCTCCTTCGCTCTCTTTACTTTTCTACCATCACACTTAAACCACCTTTTCACAGACTCAGTTTACTTGTTTGTTCACTGTGTTTATTGGCTGCTTCCTCCCGTTGTAATATGCAAGACGGTGGGGTCTTCATGATCTGTTTTGTTCATTGATGTATGATTAGACGCTGGAATAGTGCTGGCCGCAGAGTAGCCGCTCAGATACTTGGGAAATGAATAAATGGGTGCTAAGATTACACAAGTATTTCTCTTTGTGTTTCACTCTTTCTTTGCTTCCCCAGAATAGCCACGATGCCAGCCTTCTTGAAATCAGGGATCATTTAAAGAGCTATGCATTAAGAAATAGCCTAAAAAGATACTTTAAAAATTATAGCCATATTTTTCAGGGTTCTGACATTAATATTGAAATATCATGGCACCTTGAAAGATTCTGTGCCTTCTAAATCCTCACAATAATTTGTCATATCAGGGACAAAACTAACTGAATTATTCTCTACTGTTGAGTGAAGAATTTAACTGATCTGTTTTTCCTCATTTTGGTGTGCTATCATATGCAAGCACAGCTTTGATTTTTGTGATGAACTTTTAAAAGCTTCATTAACTAGTCTACGTGACATTTTCCACGCAGAACTGGCATGATTGCAGCATCTATGGATTCACCAGTATCTGATCCTCAATAAATAGAATTATTAAAGTATAATGAGTCCTCATCTCTAGAATAAGAATTTCCTTGAATGATATGAGATCAAGGAACTCTAATACTATTTTCTTTATTTCAACAAATATTGAGCAAGTGTCTGCTATGACAGACTTATCACTAGAGACAGAGGTCCCAGGGATGTGCAATAACCAGTCCTTGTCCCAGAAGCATCCAGTCTAAGGGAGAAGACTAATAGGTAAATACCTAACGATTCTAAGATACACTAAGAGCTATAGCAAATTTATTGAAAAGTGTTGTGAAAACATGGAAGAAAAGGTGTTTTGTTTTTTTTTAAAACAAATCCTGCTCTGGCCAGTGTGGCTCAGTTGGTTGGAGCATTGCCCTGTACACCAAAAGGTTGTAGGTTCAATTCCTGGTCAGGGCACATGCCTAGGTTGCAGGTTCAGTCCCCAGTCAAGACGTGTAGGAGAGGCAACTGACTGATGTTTCTCTCTTGAATCCATCTTTTTCTCCCTCTCTCTCTCCATCCCTTCCCCTCTCTTTAAGATATATAAACATGTCCTCAAGTGAAGTTTTAAAACATTCCTAATTATCATTATAGATCTTTGTACTTTTTTATTTTTATTTTTTAAATATGTTTATTAAGCTCTTACAAAGTTCTAGGCATTGCACTTGTCCCTTGGCATGTAGATATGAATGAGATGCCATCTTCTCAGAGGTGCTACTAACAATTATGTTATTCGTGCTGATCCTACATATGTGGCGGCAAACATTGATTCTTGAAACGCCGCTTCTGAAAACAACCAGCTGTAACTGGCGGAGCTCTAAGAGCGTGCCTTTGGGGTAGTTACTGGACACTTCACGGGCCAGCTCAAGCCATCGCTGCTGAACAATCTAGTCTCTACTAATCACTGCATGTCTACGCCAGGTGGACTGGTGGCTGTAAGTTCCAAGAACTATTTCCGGCAAATAAAGCGCCTGAGACTGGTACCTACTCTTGTTCGTAATCTCTTTGATTCTTGAATAATGTAACAAGGTTCGTATAAAGAGGCAGTCTGCCTCACGAACACTTAAAATGTTTAATGTTTTTATGGTGAGAGTATAAAAGTAAGAAAAATCAAGAAATACCTTCAGCCATCTTTTGTGAACATTTAAGCATTGAGAAATGGACTAAGGATATCTATGGACTGAATTGCTCACCGTTTTAAGTTAATGTAGTAGCCAAAAGGTAAGTTGGCTTTGCATCAAAGTGTATTATGAAGTCTGTGTACAATAATGTGAAGGTGTATTTAACATACATTTATGTTAACAGATCTGAACATAAATTTGGTCTTATAGCCGTTAACATAGTTGAAAGATGACAATAATTAAATTAACAGCAAATATAGTACTTACTATATACTGGTTACTATTCACAGAATAAGTAATTCAGTCGCCTAAACGATTCTATGACTCACCATGAATACCCCATTTATAGGAGAGGAAAGGCTCGGCGAGGCCAGCTAGCCCGAAGTCACTGCTGATGAGTGGCAGAACCAGAATTTGGACCCATGTGATCGGGCCTCAGATGTGTTGTATTACCACACAGGTCAGACACGCAGATTAGCCATGTTCATCATTAAACTCATATTTTAGCAGGCTCTGTTTGTATGAAGTGGATGTTTGTACTCAGAAATGAGTTAGGGAGAAAATGCTCAGCATGTATAATGCTGGTTTGGAAAAATTTGACCTTTTAAATGTTTATTATCTCGCATCCCAAAGCCTTAAAATAAATTCCTCCTGTTTGAGACATAAATAAATAAATAAATAAATAAATAAATAACTTTCAAGAGAGACTTGGTTGTGCCTAACCAAAATATTACTAATGATGAAACAGAAAAACGTCATGCAATTAATTACCAGTATACAATGCAAGACACACCCCACTAATTATCTCTCTTAATGTGGGTGTCTCGCTATGGTACACTCACTTTGCAGGGCATAGAATTCAAAGTGCTGTTAGCCCTGTGCTCTTCTGGACCTGCAGCTTCAATAGTGAGTGGTGTCATTTTGAAGAAAACTGCTGAATATTTTATAGCAAGGTGACTTCACAAGTAAAAATCTTCAGGAAGATTTTATGTGATTTTTAAAAATCAACTTAGATGTTTGGAATTTGGATTGCTACATTCTTACTCTTTGGCACATCAACAGGTAAGACTCATAACTTATAATAAATTCCTTAAAAATTAGTATATTCATATCCAAAATGTAATTGATATGGCCTTTGAACTGCAGGTTCTGTTTATATCTTGATTCATTTGTCATAACGTTATCTGAGGAAAATGCATCAATTTTGTAATACTGCATGAATCTGAAGAGCAATTGTGAAGCATCTGTCTCCGATAATATAGAAGTTTCCAGGTAGCCTTGTGCTTGGCTCCCTGATCTGCCACTTACTGGCCTTGGTCAAGTAACTTACCCATTGAACTCTCAATTTCTTCACTTTCGAGGTGGACATGTGACAGTAAATGAGAAAATGCATATTTCTAATTTCAGTACCTGACTCACAGTAGATGCTCAATAAATGTTTGGATGAATGAATGAATGAACGAACGAATGAAGTGGTTAATGCTGATTGGAACTTCCACATTAATGTTTTTCTCCATTTGTGTCATGATTTTTGAGAAGGAATATTGGTCTGTGGACATTTCTTACACAGGAACTCAGTATTCATTGACTTGTGTTCTTTATGTTGTGGACTGCTTATACATCGACTCTGTGCTAGTTACTGGTTTTATGTGTTCCTATCACCCAAGCTCAGTATTGTACCTATCCTTTGTTATATTGGCCGTTAAGTTAGTGGTCCAATTCCAACTTGTTAATTTTATAGCAAACATGTTATTTTTTTCCTAAGGGGCTTTAGTACCTATGATGTTGATCAATCTCTGGCATCACACCTAGTTTCTTCTAACTTTATGCCCTCTTTATGGTATTTCCTCATGAAAAAATTCATGGTAACCAATAACCCTGGTAAGTTATGAATGTAGAAAACATACAACATTGATAACAATCTTCATTTCAAAATCCAAACTCTCTTCCATAGACTGGATAGTGTAGTTGAGAACTCAGGGGTAAAGCCAGGGAATGAAAAAAATAAAGGCAGCTGGACTTTCTAGGAAAAAACTGAAGGTTGCATTAGAAAGGCAAAACCCAAATGTGAAATCACTGCTCCAAATTAGAGCTGGATATGTGTATGCTTCCAAGGAAAAAGCAGAAGGATTGCGGGCAGGGGATGTATTGGTGAGAAGCTGCATGAGGGATGTATCGAAGGAGGCACGTTTACACTTCCAGCAAGAGAAAAGCAAAGGCAACCAGAGAAACCAGGAAAACAAAAATGGCACAAGAAAGCCATGATTCAAGTATGAAGCAA
Source organism: Anoura caudifer (assembly GCA_004027475.1). Taxonomy (NCBI): domain Eukaryota; kingdom Metazoa; phylum Chordata; class Mammalia; order Chiroptera; family Phyllostomidae; genus Anoura; species Anoura caudifer. The sequence continues at coordinate 109,722 of PVKU01002714.1, forward strand.
ACCGATATGACACTGACCTTGAGCAATCCACGTATAAGAAAAGGTAGTTCATGCAAATATCCTCCTTTGAAGGGATTGGAATCTGAGCAACGGACGTGCAGAGAAGTAAATGTAATTATAGCACGCTAGCTGGCTGTGGAAGGAAAAATATTTGTCTAGTCATAATCGTATAAATTCTGTTTATTTATTTGTGGAGTCAGCCTACAGACTAAACATGGAAGACTTAATTATGATTGTAGAACAAAGTCTGAGTGTTCTCAGTGTTGACGGTGTGAAAGCAGAAGTGCACCTGACACACCTGGGAAGGTGAAAGGGAGGACAGGAGGGAGAGGCAGCCGAGCTTTCAAGTTCATGTTGCAAAGGTAGGGAGTCAGGTTATAGCAACATGAGGTATGGATTACCTAAACAGATGATTACTATTTGAGTTTGCATCGGAAGTCAATAAATAAGCTGAAAACAGTGTTACTGATCTTGCAGGAGGAGGAGTTGAGACAAAGTGGAGAGCAGGACAGGCTGGCTGTTGAGCTCTTGTCCCTCAGCTTCAAGCTAGCCGCTGCTTTGCTAGCACCAGGACAGGGTGGTCATTTCAGCGATGGCCCCAGAAACACCATCAATAAGGACCCCAGGGGGACGCGGATGCTCCTGCGGAGAGACGGGTGGTCTTCCTTCCTGTTTGCTCCTGGTTCCGGTCCACATGTTTCCATCAATGGCTTTTCACTCCAGCACAGCCATTCCAGCAGCAGGTTCAGGGAATATCTGGTTCTGATACTCCCCGAACCAGACTCACAATGCCCATTCAATGACGCCAGCCATAGCGAGCCAGCACCCCTCCTCAGGGGCCCAAACCCCGGTTCTAGAGAACCAGCACCCCTCCCCCACCTAACAGCCCTGCCCTCAAGTTTCTACTTTTGAATAACTCAGCCTCTTCCACGTCTTCACCAGCCTTGGCGCTCCCTCCTAGCTACTTACAGGGGCCTCCATTGTCTTCAGTTGCCCAAAGGGCCTGATTCATAACCATTGTTATATTAGACGCACACAGTTAAAATAACTGGTGTGGATTCTGTCTCTTGTCCTGATTTTGGCTGAATAGGTGGGTTAAATCCTCATTTATTATTGAAACAAGTTAATAGATCATTGTGACTAAAGCTGATAAATTAACTGCAACTTGGTCGTGTCAGCACATTATACAGATATGGGGGGCATAGGAACTGCATGCATTTTAAATGGTTGGCTCTGGGAAGAGGGCTGGGTTTGGGGGTGGGCAGGGGAGGTTGCTCATTTGCACAGTTGTTTTTAATGTACAAGTGTTTATTTGATTAAAAATAATTTCAATTTTCCATTCTTCCTCTTTTCATTTATGTGGAATCTCATTCTTGAGAATGTGAGATCTCCTAAAATTAAGTTAAAAGCTGGTGGCTTTGAGAGTTAAAGGCTTATTTAGTATTTTTTTATTAAGTGATCAAAGAAAATCCTCAAATTCAAGCCTTCAAACAGCTTTAACAAAAACTAAGAAATGATCATAAAGTAAATAGATTATAATAAATGTAATAAATAATATTAAATTGAATAAATAATTCAATCACAACATGGATAAATAATTACACATTATAATCATCGTGTAATAAATTGATCTATCCCTCCATAAGACAGCCTGAAATGGAGTGATTTGTTTCTGAGTATTAAATGAATGAAAACAAAAGGTCAGAGTGGTGGAAGACAGAGGCAGTGAATGACAGAAGTGATGAAGACTGAGTTTCCTCAAGGCTCTCATTTTAAGATGAGAAAGTGAGTTCCAGAAAGAAGGAATTCGGCTAACGCTGCGTGAGACTTTGCTCTCATTTATGTTCTCCAGAAACATGCATTAGACGTCTAGGCTCTGGGGACAGAGATCCCTTTGATCGGGCGCTTTCAGTCCAACAAGAAAAGGGAGAAGCTCAGCATCTCATTTTGCGTTTCAAGCCCGATCACAAGGGCTTCCTGTGTTATAGCTCACTTGGCCCTCATGACAAGGCTGCAAGGTAAGCGGTATGGTCCTCATTTTGCAGAGGAGGAAAATGAGACTCAAAAAAAGATTAAATAATCACCCAAAGCCAGGAGTGTCTGATTCCAAAGCCCGTGCTCTCTCATCTGCCGCATTGCAATCTCCAAGGTCACGGTCATAGCTAGGGAGGAGGGAACATTTTTTGAAGAGACGCTCCCTGAGACAGACTTGTTTGACTTAAAGACTGATTTCAATTAACCTTCAGAGTGGGAGACACAGTCCCTCTGTGGGCCTGGTTCCCACTCCACCGACACCCCATGTTCTTGTTGCAGGGAAAGAAGTTTGCTATGAAAGGGTGGGGTGCTTTAAAGATGGGTTACCGTGGACCGGGACTCTGTCAAGGCAGTTCGCGGGCTTGCCCTGGTCTCCGGAGGACATAAACACCCGCTTCCTGCTCTACACGAGACACAACCCCAGAACCTCTCAGGTAACCTAACTCGCTGCCTTCACGATAGATTATTCTAAAATAGAAGCTGTGGCCACGGACATAGACAACAGATGTGGTAACCTGTTCTGGTATGAACTATTGATTTCAAGGCAAGTACAAAATTTCTTTTTACAGTTGTGAGCCAGATTTTCTTCTCATATTATTTACCCTAGTATTTAAATATGAAAATGTCTCTGAATATGTTTCATACGAGGTAGATCTGGTATTTTGCCCAGTTAATACAGTGAGAGCCTTCCGCAGGTGAGACTGGGATCCAGCCACAGTACCTGTTCTGTACTCGTTTTGAATTGAGTAAGCAAGACACTGCCTTAAGTGTATTGTATTAGGGGAACAGGGAATATAAACAAATACCTTTATTGCAACACAAACTGTGGTCTAAGCTCCGGGAACACAGGGAGGAGGGGCTTTCCTTCCCCTGGGGGGTGGAGATGGTGACCAGGAAAGGCTTTGAAGGGGATACGCGTTGGAGGTGCGTCCTGAGGATGGGCAGGGTTCTTGTACGGAGACGCAGACGGAGATGACAAAGAAGGTGACGTGGACAAATGCTGGGTTTGGGGACAGAAAGGAAGTCCTCAAAGGTAGAGTTAGTTAGCAAAGCAGAGAGAAACAAATCACATCACTGCTTCCCGCGGAGTTTTGATTTCACCCTCGGAGCCATGAGGCCCCGCTGAGAATTTTTGAAGAAGCTGTAGGACAGTTACCCTGGCTGAGTGGAGTGTACCCTCCGAAAGCCTGGAGGTGACAGCCGGACCCCTCAGTACTGTGCTGTCCAACCCATTAGCCACTGGCTGCATGCAGTTATTAAAATTAAATTAAATTAAAAATTCAGTTCATCAGCTACACCAGCGATCGTCAGGCGGTGTGTCACAAGAACTTTTAAAACATGCAGGACCTGGCTATTTAGTCAGGGGCACTGACCTCTTTTCCCTTAGATTGTGGAATGAAAAAAATGACAACAGCAACACAACAACTAGCCATCCAGTGTGAGTGAGTCAAGAGTACACCTGGTTTTTGTCACAGCAGCAACAAATACGTTTTTTGGTGTGTATGCCGCAGGATTTTAGTCACTAGATTGTGCCATGAGATGAAAAAAGTTGAAAACCACTGAGCGACAGCACCACATTTTCCGTCCTTGATAGCCACGCGTGGCTGGTGGCGGCCACGTTGGTCGTTGCGCACACAGTGTTTCCGTGACCATGGGGCACCGTGTTGGATGGTGCCGAGTGGGATGCTGTAATGCAGTGGATCAGGCGCGCGGCACGAGCCTGAACCTGAGTCCCAACTGCGAGTGCGACAGCACACAACTGATGTGATGGACATCATTAACTGCCCTGGGACTTCACACGCGAGTGATTGGAAGACTAATGACCCTCTCGTCAGAATATTCGGGGGAGAAAGGGAATGAGTTACATTTTGGACAGGTGAGGTTTGGGCAGGCTTTCAGAGATTTTAGTCTTACAGCTTAGGGGCCAGTGCAGAGCTGCAGGAAGGGATTCAGAGCCTTTTACCCAGAGGCGAAAGTTGAAACTAAAGAACACTTGCAGTCTCGGGGCAGAGAAAAAGCAGGAGACTAGGCCCCGCGGAGCATCTGTATTCAGGGAACAGGCAGGAAGGAGGTCGGAGGAGGAGCGCTCCTTGCAGCAAGATCATTTCCAGTCTCTGCCTGCGTCTACAACCCTGAGGCTTGCTTCCCACCGGACCCATCGCGTGCAAGGCCGGCCTCTCCAGCCAAGACAGCCTGCACTTCATACAACATAATCCGCTTTGTAGCTGTCTGCTTACCGGACACACACGTGCCACCTGCACTGAAATACGCCAGCTGCTCTGTAGGTGACAACTCTATCGACAACAAAGAAGAAGAGCCCTCATGTGAGTAAAGAGAAACTTACAAAGAAAATGTTATCAAAAGTTCGGTTTTTTATGTTTCAGTTGTAAAAAGAAATGAAGTTCTGATAGAGGCTGTACCATGGATACCCCTTGTAAACATTTGCTAAATTAAATAAACCGGATGCAAAGGGACAAGTGCTGTATGACTCCAGTTGGACGGGGTTCCTTGAATGACCAAAGTCACAGAGACAGAAAGAGGGAGGGTAACCCCTAGGGGTGTGGGGCAGGGCGCCATGGGGTTAGTGTTTAACAACACAGAATTTCACTCTGGGATGATGGGCAGGTTCTGGAGAGGGGTGGAGGTCATGGTCACGCAACATTGGGACTGATTTATGCTACTGAGCTGCACGTGTAAAAATGGTCTACATGGTAATTTTTTGGGAATGGAAAAATACAATAAAATTTTTTAACTTTTATGTTGTATGTATTTTACCATAATTTCTAAAAGAGAATCTACATTGAATACAAATGTTTGGATGCCTTTGTCGGTTTAGGAGTTTCTGGGTATGTGTCCGTTCAGGGCCAACTGTATCTCCTGCTCTTGACCCTCCGTCCGCATAGGACTCCCTGGTCCTTCATGCTTCTGCACAGCAGTCATGCACTTGAACCTTGTGGAGCACAGGCACAAACACAGAAGATGATGAAGACCAGTCTTAAGGCGAGGCTGGGCCCTAAGGGCAGCGAAGAGAACATAGAAAGCAATCCGTTCCTAAGAAAGTGACCATAAAAGCAGCGTTCCTCGGGTCTCCTCCACCCCTTTCCGTTGGAAAGAACCATGTGTGACAAACTAGATTTGACCTGAGTCTTGCAGTGGATAGAAGCCTGAGGGTTTGTTGCTACAGTGGGTGTTTTTTTGGAAAAATGACAGAATAACCTTAATTAATAATTCAAACATTCTTAACATATGTAAAATAATTTAATTACACTATCATTTGGAGCATTCTTAAACAAATTTGTATTGTCTTTAGAGGAGTGGGGCCCGAAAAAGGTAATTCTGTTGGCTTCTTATCACACTTGAGACATGAGATCTCAAGAAGTTGAGTCTTACCAAAGTTAATACACTTTAATTTTTATTATGTGAAAGTTGCCCATTTAGCACTGAGAGCATACAAGTGTTATTTTGTTACAGTGTTTTTTAACCACAGCCAGGATATAGGATGGACTCAAGGTGTTATACTAAAAAACAAAAAGGATTGCCCTAGGCTTGGCCCAAATGCTGTACAGTGTGACTTTGACTGCCTTTGTTTGTGAGAAAGTAGGAGTGAACACGCAAAGGTCTAACATCCTCTTTCCCCAGAGGGAGGAGTTGTGGGTGGGGGCACATGGTGCAATGGACTTGGTCCTCTGAGAGTCAGAGGTCTTCACAGTCACCTTCCTGCAAGAATAAAATGACCCACTTCCCCCTTGAATCTGTGACTCTCTAACCCAGAGTGGCTGGTGCAGACACTAGGGGTGATGCACCTCTTGCATAATTATGGTCGTTTCTGTGCCTGTGGCCACTGTCAAGGCCAGAACATACCTAAGTGGTGACTATTTTTGACATACTGGAAATGAGATCACCTGTGAGGTAGTCAGCAGTTGTAGAATGTGTTGGTCTCATGCCAACGAGGCTCCGTGACGCCTCCAAGATAAGAACATTGGGAGAAAGGCCTGCGCACCCTGCGCACCATCGATGCTTTAAGCCGCCCTTTCTCTGGATAGCGTGTTCTGTTCTGACACCGTTTTCAGTTTCTCTCCTTGTGGCAGCAGAATCCCAGTTGCCTTGCTTTGACCCCACGATGTGTGGCGTTTCCCACCGTCTAGGTCAGCATGCCATCGTACGGGGGGCGCCGCAGATGGAATGGAAAGTGAACGACACATTCTGCTCGCCCCTTCCTTTATTAAATTCCTCGGTGGCTCTTGTGACAGCGGAGGATGCTCCAATCCCACAATATTTGTCTGGTTGCCACTTGCTTAGGATTCCCTTTCTTCCAAGTGTTCTCTTCACAGGGAGAGACTAAACAAATTTTTCTACTAAATTCCTCCTTGAAATAGGTTTTTTGGGTGTGGAAACGGGAATATAGTAGGTGTCTAGGGGGCTGCAGCTGGAGTTGAAATGGACATCTGGGTTCTTTTAGACGCGTAGATGGACAAATGTTTTGCCCTTGGATTCCATTACTTAGTAGACACACGCTTCCAGCAGAGCCTGCATACAATCGATTTTATTAGCTGCCTCAGCAGATCCCACATCTGGTCTGGGCCCCAGCAGTAGAGAACACTGTGATCCCATCGCAGCCTGAGAGCCTGGTGGTTGGGCGCGTGTTTGAACCCCGCTCAGCACTCATTAGCTACAGCGCTTCTGGATGAGTGCCTTGGCGTCTGTCGTTGCGCACCTTCCTGGTTTGTTAGATTGGTACCTACCTCACTGTGCTGTGAAGGTTAAATGGGCTCCCCTACAAAGTTCTTCCAACAATTCCTGACACACAGACGGATAGAGCGTCAGCTCTATTGTAATTACCACGTAAACCAACTTCTGATTCCTATCACTTATTTACAGTCTTGGAGACACTTTAACCAGCGAGTATGATTAACAGCGTAACACCATTAAGACAGGCAGCTAGTGATAGATTCTTTGTTTAAATTCCTTAGGTATCTACATGTGTGGCTTCTCAATGATAGGATTCACTGTTGTCAGGCTTGCTATTTGCTAACTATTCTTTTCTGTCTTAGAGAATTACTTGTCCTTATGCCTTTTAATCTTCCTCTTAATAACAAAATCATAACATTTCAAAGTCTTTTGAGAGTTTGGTTATAAAACCAAGGCCACAAAATGCAAGAAATACAAAAAAATATTTAATGTAACCAGATGAAATTGTCTTTAACATGCTGCGGTCTTTCATGAGGTAAGATTCTAACCTGTATTCCTCACTCATAAAGTGGGGTGTACAGTCTACTCGTACCCTAGTGACGTGCTTCTAAGTCTCAAATAAGACAATTCCTGTGAACTGCATTGGCAAGCGGGAAGTACTACACAAAGGAGGGCTTACTGAAGTTCCGACTGAAACTGACCCAACTTCGAGACATTGCCTCAAAACCAAACTTGTTATTTCCTTTCCTCGTGATTAAACTTCTATATTGCGTTTTATAATGTATTAACAACTTTTTCGCACTTTTGCATTATGCATTAGTGACTATTTCTTTGGTAAAAATGTATGAAAGGAGGTTGTTAAAAGTTAAATTTAGTGGAATATTGTTAGCAGATTTAGAATAAATATTAAATCCTTGAATGGTTATCCCACCTTAATCTCTTTTCGCTTGGAACAGGAGATCAGTGCAGTTCATTATCTCACTATCCAAGACTCGCACTTCAGCACAGACAAGACAACTCACATCAACATACCTGGATGGAAGTCAGATGGACAATGGCAGCAAGACATGTGCAACGTACGACGGGAGCAACCTCCTCTTTAGTCGGAAGGTTTATGTTTAACGTGAACGCACTGTGCCGGGTATCGGTGCATGTTCGTGAATCCTCCACTCACTTATTCATGCTGCCCATGTTCCAAAGCCTGGAGTGAATTACCCATTTCCCCTCTTATTTTCACTTAGTATGAATTGCATAAGTTATAATGGGAGCATATTTTTAAATTACTACTTGATCATTCTCGCCTTTTACCAAAACCTTGAATGGTAGGATCAATTTCTTGTTTAATTTAAGGGAAAAAACTTCTAGGTTCACTTCAGGGTATGAAGTTTCCTCTCTTACACTCAAGATTAGATAGAGGCTAACATAGCGAGGAATTACTGCCGAGGCCCCGTAGCGTGGTGGGATCGGGTCGTCTGAGTTCATGCCATTGGGTCCACATACTGGCTCTGTGATCACAGGCACGTTAATTAACCTAGCCGTGCCTCAGTCTCCTCATCTCTTAGGTGAGGACTGAGAAAGGTCCCGTATGTAAAAGGGTTAGCACAGGGCCTAGTGGGTAGGAGGCCCTGCTGCCTGTGTTATTTCTTACTATCGAGTCAGTTATTGGGGCACTTTGATTTCCTTTCCTCCTCGTTTCTTTACCACTTGTACTAACCCCTTGTACCAGGTGCTGCTGAAAGTGGAAGACGTGAACTGCATTAATCTAGACTGGATTAATGGCTCACTGGAATACATCCACGCTGTAAACAATCTCCGCGTTGCGGGGGCCGAGGTGGCCTATTTTATTGATGTTCTCGTGGTAAGAAGAGTTATTTTTACATAATTCTTTATTTGTATGAATTATAAAAATACAATATTTTAAAATTATATTTAACTGGTTTTGCATCACAACACCAAGAATTTGGGGCAAGTTTGTGTTTTTTTTTGTTAGCTTACACAAGTATTGAACACGTGAAATGGTAAGCATTCCTGTGTGGAAGCCAGAAAAGGGAAGTAACTTCTTGCGTAAGTGCCTGCGGTTATACAAAGCGCCACATGATGGCAGTGTTCCTTCACGGGCTCCTCACCAAAGGGCACCCCTGGCCTTCCCCTCCTTCAAGGTCGTTACCTTAATCTGCCGGTAGGACCTCGCTGTTAGTTTTCATCACATTATAAACCTATCCGTAATGATGATTAGCTATTTCCAGCTTACGAATGCTACTTGTTTAGAATGTGGAGTGCGTTTTCTTACAGAAATTGGGTTCAATGGCAGTGAATGAGGTCTGTATGCGCAAGTCCAGGCACAAACTCTTTAACCTGTACATTTTAACATACACATGTAAACGAATAAAGTAGATTTTACTATTTATAAGGGATATACCCAGAGACACTTATAAATTTTCAAATGCTCTACCCTTATAGAAAGTAATTTCCTACCATAAAATGCAGCCAAGTAAAATCTAAAGATTTATGACCCTTTCAGATTTTTAAGAGGGTTCACCATTTGTCCAACAAATATTTTACCTTGTGCTTTCTGTGAGCCGGGCACTGTTCTGGGCACTGAAGGTACACGGTGAATGGGACAGCGTGTCTGCTCTGACAGGGTGTAGGCACCGTCCTACGAGCAAATCCAAGGCAATGGGACGAGAGTGGCCTGATTGGCTGCCTAGACGGGAGGCCAGGGACAGTGATGCTGGACACGGAGCACAGTCAGGAAACAGCCCGGAGAAGAATCAGGGAGCCCAGTGCTCCCCTCTGCCCCTACTCGTCTCTCCTGCCCCCACGCGTATCCACCTGCCCTTACGCATCTCTCTCTGCCCCCACAGTCAACCCCTACCCCCATCTGTCAGGGGAGAGTAGAGCCTAAGGAGGCAGAGAGAGTGGGTCTTTGTACACAAAGAATGCGATCGGATTAATCTCCTCTTCAGAGAAAAACCAGCCATAAATTCTCGTGAGCTTCTGTGTTGACTCTGGGGTCGTCACTAATCTGCAGGCCCCTCTAGGCCCCATGCTGTCCTAGATGTTTGCAAGAGCCTCCTTAAACAAGGAGGCAGCCACAGGGCGGGCGAGGTGGCTAACAGCAGGGGCATGAGTGGCCTTTGACCTGTGCTGGGCTGTGCTGGAAGGATCGGGTCTCCGGAAGGATGCGCATGGCTGTAAGCCACAGACGCTGCCCCTGGGCTGTTGTCCTGCACCCAAGGACCGTGAGGTCCCTTCACACAGCGGGAGGGCCTCTGATGGAAGGCATTCCTCCAGGCCCGCCTGATGCGCTGCTCTTCCACCAGACAAGGACGTGGGTGGACGTGGGGATCGCTTTGTCACTTTGCCAGTCCCCATCCTGTATGTGAGAGGGAGAAACATGCCAGCTCCTTTCTTATTTTAAGCATATTTAAGCCATTCTGCCTGCTCTTTTAAAAGTATTTGTTCTGTTTTTCTTTCTAAAAAACCCCATCAGAAACAGTTTGGATATGCCCCTTCTAAAGTGCACTTGATTGGCCACAGCTTGGGAGCTCATCTGGCGGGGGAAGCTGGGTCAAGGACGCCAGGCCTTGGGAGAATAACCGGTGAGTTGGGCCTTGACTTTGTGTGCCTACTTTTTTACACACAAAATTAAGTATCTGAACACCAAACGAAGCACCAGAAGCAAGTATAAAATACGAGGGAATGCGACTCACCTAAACCAAGAGACGGACATGCTTTCAGAGCGTGAGTGTGCAGGTCCACGTTCAAGGGCGTTCGTTCACCCCAGCATAGTCTGTGGTGGCAAAGTAATGGAAGCCAGGTGATGGGCCCCCTGTAGGGGTGGTTGAAAGAATTATGACAAAGAATTAAGAATGGAGCTTTGCAGTTCCATTCCTGCAGATACAAGGAGAGAGTTAGAACCCCACCGACGGTGCCGGAGGGAGGTCCGTGAGGCATCTGGGTCACAGCTCACTCAGGGTACGCGGGCAGTGTGGAACTGGCGCGTTTAAGGCCGGTGCCCGCAGGGTTTAACGTTACCCCTGGGTATACCGTTAAGTCTAAAAAGAAGTTGCAAAGTAAAACCTATCCTATGAATTAGGCTTTTGAGGGTGGTAATTAATCCTGCCCCTTCCTTGCATTCCGACTTCCGAGACCATTGAGTCAGATGGATGGAGATCAAAGTATCAGCTCCATCATGGACCAGCTGGGCTGGCCCCTCCCTCCTCTGCATCCCCCACCGACAGTCAGCCCATAAGTCCCATGTCTCCCTCATCCACCTCTGCCTCTCCAGGCCCTGGCCACTGTCCTGGGCGTCCTCTGTCCCTTGCCTGGACTTCGGGTGTCACGGCCGGTGCCCCAGCCCAGTCTTCCCGAGACTTGCCAGGGTCGTCATCTCTCTAAACGCAGGCAGGGTCCCTCCACTGCCTGAGACTTCCCGTTGCCTCAGTCTTCTCAGCTTGTCCTATAACATTTCATGTTTCCTCATGTTTCTTTCCTATTTCTGTGCCTCTGCATGTTCTCTGCACCCTCCCCCTAAACATCCACTGTTTGTCCTCCCAGATCCAACTCAAACATGTCCTCCTCAGGCACGGTTCGTTCTCTGAGCTTCCCAGACTCTTTGCAATGTGCCTCCATTATACTTGAAAATACAAATATTGTATCACATGGTCTTACCATTTTCATGTGCCTGTTACTGAACTACTTAGGAAGACATTTTTATGTGCCTGTTATTGAACTACTTAGGAAGACTACTTACAGACATGGAACTACTTAGGAAGCCTCTCTTACCCCACCCCCACCCCAGGCCTGGCACACAGTAGGTGCACACACATATGCTTCATATTCAAGTTTCAACTAAAAATATTTTTATAGAAAGAGTGAAGAATTTCAAGTTGGCTTCAAGATATTTTGCCTCTGCAATCTTTTGAGGTAACAGGGTTTCCTGCTGCAGGCTTCCTCGTTTCCCAGCTCTCCTATCCCAGCTTCCACCCCAGCCCATCACCGTCATTCCTACTTAGGATAATGAAAGGGTGTTTTTATTCTGAAGTCACTGGGTGGCCCCTTTTCCTCTAAGTTTTCAAGTCCAGGGGGAAGAAGAACACACAGTTGCTGAAGGTAGACCCTCATGGGGCCTACGCAGCCGGTAGGGCATTTAAACCATAAATTAAGGGGAAGAGTGTTGCCCTTCATGCATTAAAAATTCGCACCGAGTTACAATAAATTCATGAAGATTTGTCTCTCTTAATTCTTGTTTCAAAAATCACATACCATATAACTCCAGTTTTTTCCTGCCAAGTGAATTATCCTGTTGAGTAAATAGAAAACAATAAATTATTAAAGTCTCCCTGAACATCCAAAGAATTTACATAATCCGGGTGGTGCAACCTATATTCTTTCTAAGTGGTTAGATTTTGAAAGAATCATGTTTCCTGAGTAACAAAAGAACTGAGACCTCAAGAAAGATCTTAACTTTGTAATAAAACTAGTTTAGAACAACATTGACTTGACAGATTTTAAGACATGGGTAAGTTTCTGGGTCTATGGTGGTTATCTATATAGGGTGGGCAGTTATCATGGATGACTATAAATGACGGTAGCATGGGGGTTCTCAGCAGATTCAAGTTTCTTTTTTACTCTGTAAAGAGCATTCATGTTTACCTAGTTGAGAGGAGATTGATCCCTCTTTGCTGACATACATACCCATGCGCTCAGATCCGTGTGCACTAGTAAACTCAGGTCCCAAATGGTTACAGTCTAACCCCTGACACATAGTAAGTCCTTCAGAAATAATTGCTGGATGTGTCAATGGGTGCACATGTGAACGGATATCTCACCTGTGTTTTACTAGACATTTGACTAGGAGACAATGGGCTGAGCATCTGGACTCCTGGGCTCTTGGTCCGTTTTGCCTCTAACATTTGGTGACCTTGTCAAGTCACCTCACTTCTCTGGGCTTAGGGCTTCTCATTTTTCTCATATAATGAAGTGGAAGTAAGTGAGCCTGAGCTAAGGATAAGATTAGATTTTTAACTATCTTTTTAACTATGTTGCTTTGTAGATTCATCTCTACATTCTGAAGAGATCCTGTGTTTGTTTGTTTGTTTGTTTATTTATTTATTTATTTATTTTGCATGCAGATGTGGCTCTCAAGGTCATCTCCAGCCCTAACCTTAACTGTCTACATGGTATTCCATGTACAGATCTAGAAAAGCCACTTTGATTTTTCTGATTTTGTTAACTGTTTGGCATCGTCTAGATCCCCATTCTTACTAGTATGTGGGATCTGCCATTGCAACATACACAGACCCTGCATTTATACGGGTCTCTCCAGAAGGTGCCCAGCCATGTGATGTGAAAAATAGAGACATTCACTGAAGAAGAAACAAGATACAAGAAACATTGTGCATAGGACAATGACACCTCAGTTGCCTTCCAAGTAGGCACTTGGAACCTCACACAGTTCTCCCAGTCGCCATCAGCTGCTGCATCATATTTTTCTGAATCTCATCAACAGTCTGAAAGCTCTTCCCTTTCAAAGGTGATTTTAGTTTTGGGAAAAGCCGTAAGTTACAGGGCACCAAATATGGCCTGTAGGTAGCTGAGTCACCTGGATGATTTGATCTTTTGCCAAAAAACTCTGCATGAGACATGATGCATGAGTGGGCACGTTGTCGTGATGAAGCTGCCAATCACCAGTTGCCCATAGCTGCGGCCTTCTGAATCATCCAAATAGCTTCTGTGGAGGAATGTTCAAACTTAACACAAAATCTGATGCAGATTCGTTGCTCTACTTGCTCAGTCATTTTGAATGCAACGGCCACACAGTCCACACGCTCACTCAATGGCGTCCGCCAGCCCCACTGACTAGCACAGTGAAGTCATCATTGTACACGCATGTGCATCCCAGTCCACTCTCCTTGGCTGTCAGGGTACAACAATGTCTCTCAGACCATTCTCATTACGTTACCAATGGCTGGACTCCTTCCAGGCAGACTTCCTGCACTCAGTTCACATAGGTGCACTTTGTCCCAGGTGGGGTTTGACCTGTGTAAAGCACGTAGAGAACAATGCCGTGCCTTCACCGTCTACACTTCCGTAATAGCAACGCCGTCAGCGTACTCTACAGTAGGACGTGACTCGGTTCAACAGGCATCGTGCTTTCTCCTAGGGCTGGACCCGGCCGGGCCATGTTTCCACAACACTCCCAACGAGGTCAGACTGGACCCCTCGGACGCCGACCTCGTCGACGTTATTCACACCAACGCGGTTCGCTTCCTCTTTGAGTTTGGTGAGTTGTTAATGCAGACAGAAACCGCACTGATGCAAAGAGGGGAATTTCAGAAGCATTCGTCCTGCTCGTCCTGTGTTTCAGGTGCCGGCACCATTAACGCTTGTGGACACCTTGACTTTTACCCAAACGGAGGGAAACATATGCCAGGATGTGACGACTTAATTACACCTTTACTTACATTTAATTTCAATGCTTACAAGAAAGGTAAATACTTTCTAAAATGTGAAGGCTGCTGTTACACATTCACTCAGCTTCCTCCTTGGATAGGATCAACATCCTTTTGTATATAATGTAGTACAATATAATATAAAAATATAATTTAGCCCAAAATAGAGTCCCACTCTTGGAGCTCCCCCTAGTTGTGAGATCTGCAAGGTCAGCGCTCCCGTCTACTTACCTTTGGATGGGTACTCAGGGCCTAACAGCAGGTCCAGCATATTGTAGTCACTCAGTATAGACAGGGAGGGTTTCTTCAGGCAACGACTATGTATTGAGTGCTTACTAGGTGCCAGGCATTATTCTAGGAACAGCAGGTGTAGGCATGAAAGGAAAAGACAAAAATCTCTTTTCTGATGAAGCTAATATTCTAGTTTGCTAGAAAAACAGGAACAGAATAAATGCTAAGGAAACCAAATAAAGCCTGGAAGGGGCTATGGTGTGTCACTGAGAGTGGGGTGAGGTGGGGAAAGGAGATTTGTGGTAGGGTGGCCAGGGAGTCCTTACTGGAAAGGTTACCTAAAGGAGCTGGCCTAGTGGATACCTGGGGGAAAAGCATCCAGGCTGAGGGGTGGCGATAGCAAGTGCAAAGGGCCTGGGGCAGGAGCCGGCCTGGGAGGTTCATGGCCATGAGGAGCCTGCTGCGGCTGGTGTGACGTGAGAAAGAGGAGCGTAGTAGGGCACGAGGTTCAACGAGGAGCAGTGACAGAGGCAGACAGTACAGGGCCCTCGGGATGCTGGAGAAGAGCTCAGCTTGTATGCTAGGGGCTGGGAGGTGGGGGGGCGGGTTGAGCAGAAGAGGGGAGCGGTTGGACTTTTTAACAGAATCACACTGGGTCACAAATTAAGTGAATCATAAATGAAACAAATAATACTTAACCTTTTGTAGTGGTTTCCAATAATAATAATAATAATAACAAGAATAATATCCCTATAGGGCATTTAGCTAAAAGGCACCAAAAAGCTATTATTTGGGAATTCCATTCCTTCCCACCTCTCTATATCATCGTGTAAGTAATAAAATTTATGACATTTAACATATAATGATATATAATAATGTATGATGATATGATAATAAATATCTGGATGATTCTAAATATCTCACCACATAATCCCGTGTAGTCAGAATATGTAGACAATGTAATTATTTGATCTTCTGCTTGGCTGATGTACAGGAAAGGTACGCAAAGCATGATGTTGAGAGCGGCTCAGATTTCTTCCTCGCTAGAGGAGAATTACAAAAGTCCTAACATCTGTTCTCAGAGAGGAAATGTGATTAAAAGTATCTGTTTGCAATGACTACTTAAAAAAATCAGAATATACAGATACTGAAAATCAGAATGAACGCCAGCCCCACTATACTGATAAGCAATATTTGTTCAAGAAAGGCCTATGTAAAACTTACTTTTCTTATTTTCCATATTATGATTTGAAATCCTTCCTATTAGGATAAAATATAGATCATAAGACTCCTTTATATAACTATAGAAAATGTTATACACAGAGCATTTGAAATTCTGTGAAGAATTAATTCAAGGAAAACATGCACTTGTCATAAGGTATCATTATGAGACATTAGATTTTCTACAACTTTATTAGATTAAAAACACATTTATCAATCATGTTAGGTTTTTAAGTGAGTTTTAAGCCTTCAAAATATTCCATTTTATATCATATTTATTACTAAAAGGTCATTACTTTTAAAATTCAGAGTTCCCTATATTCTAATGAACCATCTTTTCTGAATCACAATTAATTATGAATATAAGTCTATATATAAAGAGACCTTATGTAGAAGAATTCCCCATTAAGAAAAAGATAATGCCAATTATTGCATTTGTGAAATTTTGCTGTCTTGGTTACCAATTGTATAACAAACCATAGTGTTTAAAACAGCAATGGTTTTATGCCCTGGGTTCTGAGGCTCAGGATTCAGGCAGAGCTCCGCAGAGACTCTGCTTGGCCACGTGTCCTCTGGGGTTATTCATGGGAGGGGACCTGCTGGGGGCTGGGCTGGGTGGGAAGGCCCAAGGTGGCCTCCCACGTCTGGGGTCTTGGTAGCTGTTCTCCTCTTTAAGTCATCCTTCAGGGCCTCCCTCCCCAGCCAGTTGACCTGGATTTTTAACCTGGAGGCTGGGTTCCAAAAGAGCAAGAATGGATGCTGGAAAGTCTCTTAAGACCAAGGCCCTAGAACGGGCACAGTGTCAGTTCTTCCACTTCCTATTGGTCAAATCAAGACATGAGACCAGCCTGCAACCCAGGAGGGTGAAAATACAGGCTCCATCCCCTGCAGAGGGGAGTGGCAGCATGTAGCGTGTATTGCAGAAGGACGAGGACCTAGGAAGGAGTGCTTCGCTGGAGGTTGCTGTCAGAGAGTAACGATGCACCGCCACCTACACTGAAACCAAAATCTAGTTTCTCAAAGATCAGCCCAGCTGTGCAGGCCACTGGACCAACGGTTCATGCCGCACAGTGAAAAGGTTATGTGAGGTGAAGAGAGCGTGTCTTCAGAATACACACATGTATTTAGATCTATCCTGTTAACTATTGCGATAATCCTAAATACCGGTGCCAATGATGTTATGCCTGACAAGGACAAAACTAACTGGTCTGTAGCATCCTTTGTAACACCTCCCTCCTGTCACACCTGGAAGCTCAGCGGAAGGTGTGCCCAGGTTAACATTGCTGGCTGTGTGTGTTTAAGTAGGAGGGAGTCTGGTCCCTCCTGCAGAGACAGGGAGACCAGAGTAACGGGCCTCAGGAGATGCTCTATGCGCAGGGTCACTCCAAGCTCTGGGTGCAACGCCAGAGATCCGGGAAGTGTGGAGGGATTAGTGTCAGAGCACCGGGTCGCCTACATTTGCACTCGTTTCTTGGCCCTGCTTGAACGTCCCTTGTAGATCCACATGAAGAATCCTTTGCTGCAGAGGAAACGCTATGTAATATTGGCACATGTGCAGTCTCCGAGTGTCTAGACCCAAGTCAAGACACTGTCATTTAAAGTTACTTATTTAAAGAAGTGGTTCATACCCTCAGTTGCCAGTTAACCTGTTCATCGCTACCAGTTAATTGCAAATTGTTTTCACAGAAATGGCTTCCTTCTTTGACTGCAACCATGCCCGAAGTCATCGCTTTTATATGGAAAGCATTCTCAACCCTGATGCATTTATTGCTTATCCTTGTAGATCCTACGAATCTTTTGAAGCCGTAAGTAAAGCATTTTGCAGTGGAATTTAATTAGCAAGTCATTTTTTGAGGCATGATCAGCCAACTAAAAATTAGGGCTTTGAGTTTGTGGTTTAAAAAAAAAAAATGGGCGTCTGCCACTCTGGGAATAGTAAACTCTGAACCGAGTACTGAGCAGCAGCTGAGGATGCTGAAAGGCTTAAATAAGTAAACCAATGATTTGTATTCTGGTTGTTTCAGCTCTTTTGAACATTATATCCAATTTTTCTTTTTTGGCCATTTGTTATGCAGTAATTAGATGCTATTGTGTGACTGAAATAAGTCCAGGGCAAAAATTTTTCTATGTATATATTTTAAATGTCATCTTCAAAAATGCCCCAAGAAAGCTGAACCAATCAATAGCTACAAGCAAACATGTTACTATTCCCTCGGAACATTAAAATCATTTTATTAGAATTTAATTATTTATATAGAGCAGAACTGAGGCACAGATAGCTCACAGGAGTTGCACACGGATCAATATGTGACAAAATACCAAATCTGATTTTACCTGAGTCATGAGGCCCACAGTGCCAGATCTGAGCTGAGCATATTTTTCATTTGGTTATCACTATGAAAACGAGAAGGAAAATCTGTTTTGTAGTGGGAAGTGGAACGATTTTCCCTCTAGTGTTCAGAGATCACTCTTCGATCAGGGTAGAAAAACATTGAAGGGGCCCCATCTGAAGTTTATGGTAAGTAATAGGCTTTGTGAATGGGTGCGGGGTCGGGGCAGGAATAAGCATTTCTCTCCTATCCCAGAGTGAGGAGAGTGGGTGCCCTCAGGCCGTTTGCTCCGTTTCCTGAGCCAGTTGTCCTTACGCTGAATGGCCCTGGTGAACTCCTGTTCTCAGAAAGCTTGACAGTCCCCCCTGTAACGTCCTTTCTCCCCACCTCCCCTTCTACCACCCGGATGCTGCTCTGAGTAGCTAAGAGGTCCTGGCATTTACCGTACAGGTGGGAGCAGACCTTGGGACTCGCGGTGTATTCAGAGATAATGGGGGTCCATCCACCAGATGGGAGAAACTCAGGCTCCTGTTCCATGTGGTGCAAGTTATGGTCACACTCTTAGAGGGTGGAGTCAATTTCCTTGACATGTTTTATGGTATTTTTACCCAAAGAGTCATAAAAGTAAGACAGAACAAATAATAAAATAAAATAAAGAGGGGTCCTAGCACCTGGCTGCTCCGGTCCACATTCTGGTGTCATCATTTACCAGATGTGCAGCATTGGACAAATTGTTTAACTTCTCTGCACTACAATTTCCACATCTGTAAAAAAAAAGAGAGAGACTAAAAACATTAGAGTAATAAGGGACTTTGTGAGGATTAGTTGAGTTAAATGCACAGAAAGTGCTTAGAACAGTGCCTGGCACTTGGTAAGTGCTCCGGAAATGTGAGTCGTTATCTTTTTTGTTAGAATTTTCCTATGTTAAAAATGAAGGTTTAAATGGGGTGTTTTACTATAGTTGTAGCCCAAATACACAGAAAAACCTAAAATTGCTAATGGTCAAAAAGTACCACCCAAGATTTTTTAAAGTTAACATCTTATTAGTTTTGGTTTAAGTACCTTATATTTCCTTACTACCTCCCCAAAAGCAGCATTTGATGTGAATCAGATTTATATCAAATAAATAGTATAATCATACTATAAGTATCTTTCTGGATTTGCTTTTTTTTTTGTTAAATCTTATAAATTTGAAATCTACATTGATGTATATAGATCCATATATTTATTTTGTAGGAATCAGCCACAATTTATTTATTCATGCCCCTCCTAATGTGCATTTTGGTGGTTTTCAGTTGTTTGTTATTAAAAAGCAATTTGGCAATAAACACCTCTGCATGATAAACACCTTGTGTACCTGGGTGGAAGTTTCTTGGTGACGTATACCGGTAATAGAAGTGAGATTGTCAAAGCACATGTGCATTTCCATCTTCATTAGACATTACCCAGTGGCTGAATGCAATTTCCGTGAATTGATATTCTCATCAGAAGCAAATGAGAATCTCCCACGCAACATCTTCACCAGCACTTGCATTTGCCAGTTGTTTGAATTTTTGCAAATCTGCTGAGTATGAAATTGCACGTTGTTTTAATTAGCACATCCCTGACAAGGAGCAAGATTGAACATCTTTTTACAGAGTATTGACTCTCTGAGTTTCCTTTTCTGTGTGGGTTGTCTAGTTTTGTCGTTTACCCATTTCTCTAAAAGGCCATTTTTCTTTTTCTGTCAGTTTTTGTCTTACTTTGGTTTGTTTTTAAAACAAGCAGGATAGCCTGTTGGGCAACTTTGTCATTTTTAAATGAATATATTTATATAAATTCCCGAGATTTATTACTGTTTAATACTGTATCATAAGTTTATGGAAAGACATTTCTATTTCTGATTCCATCTTGTTTTCTGTCACCAGGGAAATTGCTTCCGTTGTCCCAAAGAAGGTTGCCCGACGATGGGTCATTTTGCTGACAGATTTCACCTCAAAAATAGGAAGCCTAACAGACCCTATTATTTTTTAAACACTGGGCCTCTTTCCCCATTTGCCCGTAAGTATTATAACTAGGTTTTATTGTAATGCTTTAAAGTAGTTATCTTTTCAATTTTGACAGTTTTTACTGAGGGCCTATTTAGTACGTGGGCAGCGGGCCAGATTTCGAGGATGCAGAGAACAATTGGGTACGTTTAGGCTCATGGAGAAGAGGGAGCCAAAAAAAAAAGTCTCAGCTTCAGTAAACCTTGTGGTAGGAGACGAAGGAGGAGCTTCCCCAACCAGACGAAGGGGCGCCTCCCGAGAGAAGGTGATTTCTGAACTGACTCCTAAAAGACTACAGGCAGGAGGAGGAAATGGGGGCACTGTTGGCAGAGGGAATTGCCTGGAGGTCAGGGAGCGCTGAGGCCAGGAGGAGAGTAATATGAGATGTGGCTGAAGAGATAAATGGGTCAAATAATGAAATTGTGCACCGTGAGTCCGGGCTTCCTCTGGGCTTCCTCTGGGCTTCCTCTGGGCTTGTGGAAAACAACTGAAGGGTATCGAGAGCATCGGCTTGTTTTTTAGAAAAACCGCACTAGTTAGTTGCCGCATGGATTAGACGGGGACAAGGCGAGGCAGAGCCATCCGTTAGAGCAGGTGTCATCTCCCGACTCCGTGCAGGGGTGGATGTGTTGGCTAACGATCATGGCCGCCATTTCACCGTATCTGTAGGATATCAAATCATCAAGTCGTACACTTTGAAATTCCCCAATGTTACGCGTAAATTTTATCTCAACAAAGCTGGGGGAAGAAAGAGGAAAGACAGTTGTCTCAGCAATCCGGGCAGAAAGGTAGAGAGACGCGGAGAGAGAACAGAGGTGGTTGAGAGGCGGCAGCAAAAACAAGTTTGGTGAATGGATTTGAGGGATACAGGAGATGGAGAAGTCAAGGCAGTTCTGGCTGAGTGGATGGCGGGCCAATTTCTGACCTTGGTAACACAAGGAAAGAGGCAGGTTTGGAGTACGTCGGTGGGCTCAGTTTCTAACGTGCTGGGTTTGAGATGCCTTAGGACTTGCCCACTGGGCGGTTGGAGATGGCCATGGGCGCAGAGGGAGACTGGACAGTCACCCACATTTGGGCAGTAACCAGGGCTGTGGAAGTCAGTGGTATGATCACCCAAGAAAAGTGTCTCCAGCTGAGAGGAAAGAATGGAGAGAGAAGCCCCCGCAAAGGAGATGGAGGAACGGGCAGAGAGGGAGAAGCGGAGTCGGAGTCAGTGTGGGGCAGCAGTAAAGGAGCCAAGAAAAGAAAGGCGAGGAGGAAGGGGGTGCCGTCCCTGTACCAGTGTGCTGAAAGGTCAAAGGAGACGGGGCCCAAAGGGGCTCGTGGGATGAAGCGTGCGTTTTGCCCCTGGTGCGCTTGGGGACAGTGGTGTCATTGGAGGAGGGACAGAGGAGCCTCATTGCTGTGGGACGGGCAGGGGAAGGAAGGAGAGCTCCGTGGCAATGAGTAACTCAGGAATTGAAAGCTCTCCCTAGTAGGATGTTTCCCTTTCAGATGCTTTTCAAACAACTTTATGAAGAATTCCTTTCTTTCCCAATGTGTCGTGAAGCATGCAACAATTACAGAATTCAGAATGAAAAATCTATTTAGCTCTACAATTTTTAAAATGTTACAGTCGACCATTTGCAAGGGATTTATCCTGCTGACAGGTCTGTGCCGACCCAGACCTGTACCAACTGGGCATTCCTAGCACGTCCCCCTGCAGGAGAGGAAGCGACAATTCGCTTTGCCTCTAAAGTGATTGTAACAGCACAGAGCTTCCTGCCCAGTGTGTTTTCTAGATTTTTTCTGGGTCTGTGGTCAAACTCTGGCCTATAAAAAACCTGGCTGTGGATGGGGACACAGGCCACAGAGTACAAAGGAAATGGACAGAAGAAGACCCGCAACTTCCATTTCAAAAAGTCCTAAAATGCCTGGAAAATTGTAGAATTTTTTTTTGTAAAATAGCATGAAACCATTGACTTGTAGAAAATGGGAATGTGAACATTTATATGTATTTTTAAATCTAGTTTTTCACCAAACTCAAACTATCAAAAGTTGACTTTTTTTCATGAAAGTGAACAGCCTTGTTCCCTTCGAACGCTGAAAGCTTACAAAGTTGCCTTTACCTTAAAATGCTCAGGCTGTCCTGCTTCCCACGCATTTTTAACCCTTCACTTTTCTGTCTTTCAAGGTTGGAGGCACAAACTGTCCGTCAGACTCAGCGGAAGCAATGCCACTCAAGGGAGCATAAGTCTCCGTGTAAGAGGAACGACTGGGAAGACGGAGGAGTTTGGGGTGGCCAGGTGGGTGGCCAGGTGGGCGACCGGCTCGGCGAGCGGCTCCGCCTCGCCTTTTCCTGTAAAGCCACAATCTGTCATGCTGCCTCTGACTCGCCCTTTTGCTTCGTGATTTCCCAATATAAAATAGAAATCACAGTACATATTTTCTCCACAGTCCCAGCTACAAACAGAAAATGTTAGGAAATGATAGCATGAAAATATAGACCTAGATAATAAAGCAAGTAGGAAAAAAAGTAGATAGGATGTATAGTTATCCTGTTATTGGGTCCTTTTAATATTATAAAGTTCGGCATATATTTTTATTTGTGTAGGTTTCAAATGACTTATAAAGTAAGACATTTATATCAATTTCCAAATTTCTAATAAGCTACCTGGGTGGTACCCACAGATATGGGACATATGTTGGGACAGTCACAGGCACAAATCTCTCAGTAGAGACAGTCACCTGTGTATCTAGGGCTACAGTCCCCTTTTATCTCAAGCTTCCTTTAATCTTTTCTTTGATCAGCCTTTAGGACTTTGTATTACATATTTCACTTTCATTATATAATTCTGTAATTCATTTTAGAATTAACATTACACACTAATTAGATGTTACCCTTTTGCAGACTGATGAAATGTTTTGTCTCTTTGACTTTCATCACCTTCAAATATCGGGCAGAGGCTTTGTGGTTATTTTCTCACGTGAAGGATGCATCGGATGAGTCATTCTGGCAGAGTCTGCACTTTACCCTGCCTTGGGGCAGCTGCCTGCAAATGCGGGTTCTCCAGTGTCATCTGTATCCTCGTTAATGCCCAGGCCCAGTGCACCTGTCTGGCCGCCTCTGCTGTGCGTGGCTGCGATCTCCTTCAGCTCGCCCAGGTTTCCCTGACTGCACCGCCCAGCGTTGAATAGATCCCCGCCCTGTCTTCCCTGCTTGTCTTCCCTTTTGCTGTTCCTTTGTTCCAAATACCTTTCCCTGGCTTAGCATCTCATTTCTACCTGTTTTTCATGTCTCTGTGAGCCCCCAACACAGTTGTGTGCCTGTGACTCTAAGGCCCAGGACACACTGCCCAAGGCTGTGTGGTGGTGCCCTGCACAAAGGCACCTGGGCTGGGCCGGGTGGGGGCGCATGCGCAGTTCCTGCCCCTCTTAGGGCTTGTGAGAGTGCTTTGGCCTTTCCGTACCTCCGATGTGTGAAGCTATTTGTAAGGTTGCTGTGTAGTCACCCAATCCCGTTTTAAGAATTATCAAGCATTTTGGGTTCACACTAGATAAAATGAAGTCAGCTAAGTGAACTGGTAAGCTAGCCAATGTCTAGTCTTCAGTCAAGCTTCAAGTCTGGATTTGAAACATTTAAATGCCTACTATGTGCCAGGAATTGTTCTAATTGCTGGGGATATAGACACAGCCCTACTCTCATGGAGTTTATGTTCCACTTAGAGGAGACAGGCAATAAATTATCAAAGGAATAGGGAAACCGCCAGAATAGGAAGCTCTAACATTGGCTTGGGCAAAATATGTCACATGCCGCAGATAATCCACTTCTCTGCCCTAGTGCCATGCCCACCAAAACACCTTTTGATTCTCAATTCTTTTGATAAAGATAAAGAAGGTACCAGGGAAGGACTAGGAGAACCTTCTGGTTAATAAGGGGAAGTATTTGTCCATTGCAAACCGATAAACAGTTGTGTAGTTATGAATCCGTTGTGGGTGAATTCATCCATTATGGATGGTATCATCATTTCCTGGTGTCAACAGAATCTGGTTTCTGATACTACAAAGCTAAGACCCGGTCGGTCACTATGGAGAACTCATCAAGATAGTGCCTCTCTAGGACTCCCCCCAAAATCAACTAGTCAGGCTTCCCATTTACCTCACTCTTCCCTCAAGCTTCAGAACCGTGCTGTTCTGAGAGCACTGACCTCGATGAATAGAAAATAAATCTCCTACGAGAAAATGCCAGCAAACACAACTTTCTCCTCCATGGTACACGCGCAGATGCCTTTCACTTCATCATGGTGACCACCCAGGACCAGATTATGAGTCTTGCTTTGTGTTCACAGCGGAATGCTTCAGCCAGGCGTGACTTACACGAAATTAATTGACGCAGATGTTAATGTTGGCAACGTTACAAGTGTTGAGTTCATCTGGAAGGAACATTCATTTGGACGTTCTCAGAATAAGTTGGGAGCAGAAACGGTGGTAGATATATCTGGAAAACATGGCTATGAGTAAGTATTACTTTTCTCTTTTCATTTTTAAACCTAGTTTAAGTTTGGGACGTGGTATTTGAAACCCATATATAATTTGAAATTTGCAACTAGTATCAAACTGTACATAGTGAAATTTTGCAATTAAAGACAAGAAACATCATCTAATCAACAGTATTTTTGCAAAAGTGTTTACAAGATGCTAATTACTCATTACCTAAAAGAGCTACCAATGTCTCTCCCCTCTCCCTGGGATCATATTAATACCCTTTTGTTTTCCCCTTTACATTTTTCAGATCTACCTTCTGTGGCCAGGACATCCAGGGACCTATGATTGCTCAGACCCTGAAACCATGCTAATCCCAGATACAGTCTTTTTGGAGTTATTTAATGGGAACATGAAAAATAACCTCCTTTTAGCTGGTCATTGGACTCAACTTAGCCTTTGTAAATGAGAGAGAATGGTATAATTGTTTTTTTTTTTTTCTGTATAGAATATTTTTCTCAGTGATAAGCTTTTATATGTGCCTTAAAAATAGCCTGGACCATAGGACAGAGGACAGGGCTGTGGCCCGCGGGGATCTGGGAATCAGGGCCGAAATGGAGCGGTGCCGAAGTTCCCGGAATGGGAGGGGGTGATGCCGCGGTGTTGTGAACCCCCTGGGCAAAAGGGGGGCTCCCTGGCTGAGTGAAGCAGGTTTTGAATATTTCCAGGTAGAATAATCATGGTTCTGAAATGATTTAAAGAATACTTATTATGTTTTAGACCTTGCATGACAAATTATGACTAGAGTTCATGATATATAGATTATAACCCCGTGGGTTGATAATGTTTCTCTATTAATAATGAAAACTAATGGGAGCACATTAGTATTTCCAAGGTTTTCCTTGGCCTTCAGGGTGTATGTGGGACAAGACAGGTTTTGGAGTTTATCTTCAGTTGGCAATGGGCCTGAGGATCATCAGCCCCTTCTAGAACCCCCTGAGGCAGAAGTACTCAACTCCCTGCACCTTGGAGGCCATGATACAAATTATTTAGCCTGAAGGCAGCACTCATTGGTAAAGTACTTGCCTAACCCTTTGTGCTTGGAATAATAATATTGTTATATTTAAATGTGTCAATTGTGTTTTTTTTTCTTTTATTTTGCTTCAGTTTCTTCTAATTCAATTGTCCTTCTCCAGCAAAATAAAACCGCAGGTGTGGAAACAGGGGCCAGACTGAAAGTGACCAGAGAGGAAGAGGGAGGGGATAATGGTGGAAAGAAGGGGAAGGGACCAGTCAAAGAACATGTATGAATGACTCACGGACACGGACAACATTGTGGACATGGACTGTGGGAGCAAGCGGTGGGATGGGCGGAGGAGGGCAAAGGGTGAAAAATTGGGACAACTCTAATAGAATAACAATAAAAATGATTTAACTTAAAAAAGGGAGTGAAAGGTGACTATTTTATTACTCCAGTTTCTCTCACCAGACTCAGCGCTTAGCTCACAGCACTGTGCTGTAAATGTTGTTGAAAAGAAGCATTGACAGATACTCTCCAGAGGGTTTCTTGATTCTCCTTGGTGCCTCGCTGCCAACTGAACCTTACAAAGAGACCCATGGGTGGACATCAGCTTCAGCTGTGGCAGAAAGCAGAGAACCAAGTGGGTGGCTCTTTACCTCTGGGCAAGAAGGAGACAGAAGACTGATTGGTGGAAGGAGGAAACGAGATGGGACTCGTTTGGCATGACTTGGCTGAGTGTCCCTCCCCGATGGGCACATCAGCCTAAGGCTAGGCCAGCCAGGACCGGGTGGCTATGAGCACCCCCGTTGGGAGGGTCTGAGCCCTGCTCTGCGGCAGACCTGCACCCTAGCAAGCTGGAGCTGATTCCAATGGGGACGGGGTCAACCTTACCGTGAGAGCAGCTGACCTGGCCTGCACCGCTCTCTGCCGGCCCAGTCCTCCCTTGGGGGAGGGCTCACCACCAGGAGGAAGAGTTACGAGTCAGGACGTGGCATTAGGCTCTGTGAGTCCTGGCCAGCCTCCTTGCCAGGAGGCCTCCTGGTCAGCTCTTTCTAAGCTTGAAAAGATAACTGAGAGTCCATTTCTGGGAACCCTATTTCAATAAAACATGGACTTTCTGACCCATACTTCTTAATATCCCTCCCCTTCTTTTCATTATACGAATGTTGTACGGATGACAGATGGTGCATGGGCTATCTAGGCAAAGGGACTCTGAAAGCTCGGGGGAGGTCATTATTGTCTGCGTGCACTGGGGCCTCGGACAGCTCCAAAGGTGATGCATTGCTTCCTGTCTCAGTGCCCTGTGCTATGGTAGCTGGGTATCTGGGGCCTGCCAATGTCCGGGAGCGGTCTGACAGGAAGTCCTTCTGCTTCTTGAATGAATTGCCATTAATGCTGAAAAGTGACTTCCAATTCCATTAGCCATTTATAGTACTTCCTCCACTCCCCATCCCCACTGATTCTCACTCATACCTTGTCATTGTATCACCCACAAATCCAACCTCCAAACTTGGTAGTTTGAACAGCCCCTTCTCTGACCAGAACAGCCTCCCTTTGGGCTCACGAAGTGATATTCTCAGACCTCTTTGTGACTTCTGGTTTCTTACCCTTCTACATTCTTGAAATCCACTGACCCATTTCCTTTTATACCCAGCTTAGGTTGCATGATTAACAGTGCCTACCAATGCTCTTTTAAACTCCCTAGCTTTTTTTCCCTCTTGTCAGGCAAAACCTCCAACTGAATGTACCCAGTGTTTTTCTTTCTCTCTGACTCAGCACCCAAACAGTTGAGTGCTGTGGGGATGGTCACATCACAGGGAGGACATACATGACTGTACATTAGTCACCAACACTGTCCTGAAACTCCGCCTGTTTTCTTGGTTTTTGAATTTTGGTTTTTATACACTTCCTATCCCGAATCTCCTCCTCTGTACAGAAGACAGAGGTCATCTCGAGAGCAAATCTCTCCTTTTTGGATCCAAATATACCAAGTACCTTCGTCTGCATCTACTCTTACCTTTTCCCCTTCTGCTAGGACAGCTTCCCACCCTCCTCTCCAAGGCCAGTGCCCGCCTGTCCATTCTCACCCTTCCCTCCATTCTGGGGACCCTTCCCTCCGTTCTGGGGACCCTTCCCCTATTGGCTACATTTTCTTTCTTTTGGATGGTCAAGCTCTCATTGCATCCAGTTTTAAAAAGTCTAAGTCTCTTCCTTTGGGAGAAAAGTCGTTGTCAGCCCTAAACTCCCCTCTACTTCGGTCCGACCTCAGAACCACTCTCCCCGAGACTTCCTGTAAATGCCAGTCGCGAAGCCAGATGGGAGATTTTTACCACTCACTCTGTCCCTCGGCAGAATTCAATGCTGTCGAGCCCCTCCTGCTTGCTTTCTTTTTAAAATTAAGATATTTTTTCTTTTAATGTTTTACTGTAGAAATTTTTAAATATTCTCAGCAGCAGGGAATACCTGTCAGAGAGCTTAACAGTGCCCCCATTTGCCGATTCTATTTGATGAGCACACATGAAAACACACACACGTCTGTTTGGTTTTGCTCATTTGTTTTGCTGGAGTATTTCAAAGCAAATCCTAGACATAATTCTATTTCTCTGTTTTACATACTTGAGTATGGAATTCTAAATCACAACTTTAGCATAACAAAATATCCATTTATAAAAGTTAACAATAATCATGTTTGAATTCTTTTTTTAAAAAAAGATTTTATTTATTCATTCAGAGAGAGTGGAAGGGAGGGGGAAAGAGAGGGTGAGAAACACCAATGTGTGGTTGCCTCTCACATGGCCCCCCACTGGGGACCTGGCCTGCAACCCAGGCATGTGCCCTGACTGGGAATCGAACTGGCGATCCTTTGGTTTGCAGCCCAAGTTCAATCCACTGAGCTACACCAGCCAGGGCAACAATAATCATGTTTAAAGGAATTCAAGGTTAACTTAAAAAATTGACAACAATGTCTCAATATAATCTTCTATTCAGATTGTATTTAAATTTCCCAAATCATCTGACAAATGGTCTTTGGCAGTTGAGTTTGTGTAGCTTGGGACCCAAGCAAGATCCGCACATTGCCTCTGATGGCCTGGCCCCTCAGTCTCTTTTCATTTATAACAGTTCCCCCCTCCCTTTTCCACACTTATTGTTGGATAAGCCAGGCCATCTGTCCTGTAACATTTCTCACACTGAACTGTGGGGCCCCCTCGGAGCGCTTAGCGCTCCACTCTACCCTGTATGTTTCTTGTGAACTAGCACACAGGTGGAGGGACTGAGGAGCTCCAGGGTCCTCTCCGATAGGCTGTGCAGAATGCCCTTCTACCTGCCGGCCTGCCGGATGGGCAGTTTCCGCACCTGCCTTACAGCTCTCAAGTTAACAGCTCACCTTCCTTTTTTTAATGTCGAGGATCATGCAGGTAGTAATACTTTGTAAATCTGAAAGGGCTGTACCAATTAGAGCTGTAGGTAAAATAGAATATTGGATGGTTTGGTATCTAGTTGTTAAATGGCAGGGGGAGAGGAGAAAGGTGCCCGCATGAAGGTTTTCTAGGGTTTACTCTCCGAAGGGACTGGAGGAGGGGCGCGTGGTTGCTAAAGATCTGATTAGGAAGAGGCACCAAGCTCAGTACGAGGCCTAGAGCTGGAGGAGGTAGGTAATCAGTGCTCCTGTTGAAGCTCAGGCAAATGCAGAGACCTGCTTGAATTGCGTGACTGCTTCCCCGGGCTCCTCAGCTCAGAGCAGACGGTGGGCAATGCCCTGTTTAATAGAATGCTCAGGCTCTGTTGACTCTGCGCTCCCCAGAACAAGCCTCAGGAAGAGCAGCATAATTTCTGCCAAGTGTGGTTTCCCAGCCTCTTAAAACCTGCGCTCCTGTTAGATAAACTTAAAAGTCTCCTGTCCCTCCTGGGGTTTTACTACCCCACTTGGGAAAATCAATCTTTTTGAAGTACCCTCTGGCCAGAAAGATTTTGTAAATCTTTACTTTCTGTAGATTGTTCTAATAAAAATGATAGGTGTGTTCTGTTATTTTTCCCCAAACACATACTGATATTGTAATACCAGATGGGCTTTAAAAAAAATTTTACGCATGCTTCTCTAGGAGTTCTGCTCTAGGCGATTGAAGTCTTCGAAGAGTGGAGTCTCCCTCTCGGCTTTATTCCAATACGAGAGGTAAATGTTTTATTTTTTATACAGTCTATTTTCTATGCTTGAGTTTCGCAAATATTTAGCCTTTACATAGTCATTTATTTTTCTTTTATTTTTGTAGGCTTTCAGTCATTCATTTAACAATTATTTACCGAGCATTCCTTATGCATCAGGCGTTGTGCTAAATCATTAGGTTATACAAAAACCAACGTACTAAGAGGTGCTCTTGAGGTACGCAGGGCACCGAGGCGGACACAGGAAAGGAAATCGTTGATCATAGTGCATCGTGGCAAGGAACGTGATAGAAGCAGACACAAGGACCAGAGCAGCAGAGAAAGGAACCAGCTGACTCAATTACCACTCTTCCAACCTTCATCCTTTGCTCATCGGTCTCCTCTGGGAGCAATAACAACAGAGAGAGGAACCAGTAGGTTTTCATTTCTGAATTCTGTGGTCACCCCATCTAGTGCTACAAGTGCTCCCATTTGGGGATTCAGCATTCTTTATTCTCCACTAGCTATGGTCCCGGAGGAATGGAGGCGACATTGTACTCATCCATACACACGAACATCTGTCCATCAAAGACTTACTGACCTCAGCTGTGGCCAGAGGACAGTAACTTCCTTGAGGGTCCCAGGAAGAGGAGGAAAGGCCATGTCCACTAGATTGAGGCTGATGCCAAGCAGAGCCAGCCTCGTCCACTCACCTTGGGCTGTCTCTGACACCGTCCAACGGTCCTCACCGCATCAACAGCAGGACAATGCCCATCGATCAGGGAGACACCTGTAGTTACCAAACTTGAACCTATGATTTAGGCATAACCCCAGCAAATGTAACACTCACAGCAACTTAGGCTAGGAAAGTGGGATCGCGTGGAGGAGGACGAGAAGGCCAGTTAAAAAGGAAGGAAACACCACTATTTCCTGACTCGGCTTAAAGAACACGTGGGCAGCACGTGAAGCCTCTGCACGCCGTTCTTTTCTGGGAGGCAACACTCTCAAGCTCTTTGTTGCAACAAGAACCCTATCCAAATCATAGCACCACATGCAAGTGTCCGAAAACGGAAGTGTTAGCAATTTCCTCTGGCTTAAAAATGAAAAGGTACGCGTATTTATGGCTTTTGGGGAGCTGAAAAGAATCCAGTTTTATTCCCTCGAGAAAACGTTTTCAAGTCAGCCCATGAGACTTACATCTTTTTTATAGGGTGGGAGGCACCTCCACGGGCTCTAACATCACTGACGCCCAGGTGTTCGGCAAACAGCATCCTCACTGTGCGCCGGGCCAGTTGGTGTTTCTCTGAAGCGGCCGGGGAAAGGGCAAGGTTTTCTCTGACTTATTTGCTGAGGTTTCCTTTAGCAGCACTTACAAAGGCCCATGGACTTTCTTTTTTGTTTCCTTGTTATTTTTTATCATTTTGGTTTTTTTTAGTTTTTATTGAATTTAATAGGATAATATTGGTTAATAAAATTTTATATGTTTCAGATATACAATTCCACACCACATCATCTGTATATTGCATTGTGCTCACCACCCAAAGTCTCCTTCCATCACCATTTCCCTCCCCTTTACCCTCTTCTACCTGCCCCCACCTCCTGTCCCTCCGGTAATCACCATTACCGCCATCGCCTGTTGTCTGTGTCTCTGAGGGTTTTTCTCCTTATTCCCTTCGCCTTTGTTCGCCCAGCTCCCCAACCCCACCCCCCTCTTACAGCTGCCAGTCTGCTCTGTTTCTGAGTCTGTTTCTATTTTATATGTTTGTTTATGTTGTTCATTAGATTCCACACATGAGTGAGATCATATGGTATTTATCTTTCTCTCACTAGATTACTTCACTTAGCAGAATACTCTACAGGGATTTTCAAGGCCGGAAACTAATTCCATTGGTTATCACAAAGAGCAAGAGATGGGCCTAAGGAGTCTAAGCACGTGACTTGGAAACAGAAAAAAGCAGAAGGCAAATGGAAAACGAGGCACGTACTATTTTGTACCAACAACGCAGAGACATTCTCTGAAATCTCAGAAACAGAAGCTTCTTTTGTAATTTCTACAGTATTTTAAACAATGGTACTGAAAGAGCGAAGAACTGTGAATCAGAGGATCGCAAGTCTGGTCGCGATTCCAGAATGAACTAGTGAAACGAACTTGGGCGAATAACTTCTCCCCTTTGCGCTTCAGTGTGTCCGCCTCTAAAACGAAGGAATATTAATGACTTCTGGGATTGCTTTCCCATCCGTAGGTCCTTTTGCTGATTAGGTGAGGGTATGAATACATGAATGAACAGATAGATGTGTGATTCAATCAATAAAAAATAAAATTTGAATTTTCTTGTGTGCTCATAATTCCCCCCAACTGTATAAAGCTCTAATTAGGTATTTATATGTTTTAATTATTATAATCATTATAATGTACATTGATTATACCTAATCAATTTATGTTTCCTAAACAAAGACAATTATGATTTGTCTTTGTGGAAAGTCTGCTGACTTGAGTTTAAAATACAGGGTGAGACAAAAGTAGGTTTGTAATTGTGAGTACACAAAACAGAGTTTATTATATTATTCACCAAGTATTGTGTTATTTTCCGTATGAGCAATTGTAAACCTACTTTTGCCCCACGCTGTATTTAGGCGCCCTCTAGTGGAAGAATGAGCATATTGTGTTGTTCTTTGACGGATGAATCAACAAACCACTGTACACCATCATATGCATTTTTAATGAGTGGAACCTCTGTGCTACGTGAAATGAAACTTTTAATTCTCAAGATCTCAATATCTCATTCTGGCTAACATTCTCACTTAGAACTAATCTTGAAATTTAATAACAACAACATGTGTAAAGGTGGAGGATCGTTTTTCGGAAGCCTCTCCTGAATGTCCGTTGTTGCTCTCGGAGCAGAGTGCACGCTGGGCTAATAAAACGCAAATGGCCTTGGACTGTGTTCGCCAAGTGCCTGCATTCCCATCAGTTAGGAAGAGAACCCTGGGGGTCCCGGACTACTTGCTGGTTCACTGTGTATGTCCCCACGCCCCTACTTGTTCCGGGGGACAGGCGACCGAACCCGTGGAACAGTTAGGTGAGCACCAACTGTCCTGAAGACGCTGGCTTCACAGAATACCTAGGGCAGGGAGCAGAAGACACACATCTGGATGTTCTTCGGGTGTCTGTCATCGGGTTATGTGAGAACTCACAGGTCTTCTCGATGTAACCGCGGCTGTCATTGTAATCAAGATCAAGGAAGATATTTCTGTCCAGAGGTGGGACTTTCCACTTGGCTGAACAGCAATCAATAGTGTGTGAGGAAATATTCAAGCTACATCCACAAACCATCTGAATACAATTAATGGGTCAGTTTTGTTTCTAAAAAGTGACAAAAGCATTTCGGTAAAGCAGCAAAGTTGTTTTTCCTAAACAGAAGTGCACCAGTTATTGATTTTAATTTTAATATATCAATACACCCATTCATCCAAAATATCACATCGGTTGTATAGAGAGTGTTGTAAGTGAACAGAAAGCTAGAAAGAGATACGGGATGTCATGGAGTTAAATAATTCCCTTGATTCGTATTTACAGAGCAGCATTTGATGTGAGTTCCTGTAACAACTCTTTGTATTAAATTTAGATCACTCCTCCCAGCAAGAGAACAATAGGTAGTCCTCTGGCAGCTGATTTAAAGTTAGATGCATTTCCCTTCTTATACAACCATGGGAATTGCATGACTAATGAATCTCTGAGTGCTGATGCTCCTTGCACGGCCTGGGGCAAAGCCCTGGAGTGTCCTTGTGGTCCCTGTCACTGGAGGAACTCCTGTTTGCGGAGGTTTCTGCACCTTTAATCCTGACACTCTATGTCCTCTCCCTCTGTTGTTCCTGCCCTCGACAACAGGCTGGGCTCCCACACAGCTGGCCCACTACAGGGAGGATAACCGGGCCAGTGGGTGGCTCACCAGGTGGGAAAGAGGGTGACAGATGTCAGCGTGCACGGAGTACCCTGGGCTGCCATGTTGCCAGGCAACCCCTAGGAAGCCACAGTTCGCTTTCATTTAACTTCTTTTTGTTGAAGGATGATATACCTACAAGAAAGGGCACAGATCGTAAATGTGCAGCTCAATGTATTGTTTCAAAGTCAACACATCCATGCAAATTTTTTTAAAAAGAATATTAATGGCATTGCATAA
This sequence comes from Anoura caudifer, assembly GCA_004027475.1. NCBI lineage: Eukaryota > Metazoa > Chordata > Mammalia > Chiroptera > Phyllostomidae > Anoura > Anoura caudifer. The sequence continues at coordinate 143,514 of PVKU01002714.1, forward strand.
ATCTTCCCTGTGGTTTCTCAATCCTTCCTCATGCAAAAGTCACCGCTAGCTGATTTCTTTTACCATAAATTAGTTTCGCTGGTTTATTGGAAATTTGACATACTGTTTATTCCTGCTTACTTTGTCCAACATTATGTCGGTAAGATTGTTGCAAAGAGCAACAGTTTGATCACTTTCAATGCTGCATACAATTCTCTTGCATGGCAACTTCTGGATTCACTCTGCAGTTGATGGACACTTAGGTTGTTTCAGTTTGAAATAGAAAGTTCGTGGCCAATGGGACGCCATGTTCACCCCCAACCTGTACGCTTGACTCGGAATTGATCACCGTCCTCTTCCCCGCTGAAATCAGATGTGGCCTCGGAATCCTTCACACTCTGCTACCACAGGAAGTCACCACCTGCTCATTACTGTTGACACACAAATCAAAAACCGTTTGTCACCTTTGCCTCAGGATATGACTGTTATCTTCTGTGCACTGTGAACAGGCAGAAAAGGGCCATTCATTTGCTCCTACTGAACAAGCATGGGGGTGAGAGCAGAAGGTGGTACAGTGGGAGAAATCACCGGCACATTACGCGTCTGCGGCTGGCAGTAGTGGCCGCGTGCTCCTGGCTTCAACAGGAAGCTACGGAACTGACCAGGCCCAGGTCCCAGGCCGGGTGGCAGCCATCCAAAGGAGGAAGTCCAGACGCAGCCCTAGCCCCACGGAGATCCCTGTTCCACATTCTCAGAGGTGCTTCCGTCATGGGCTGAGTATGAGGTTTGGCAGCTGCAGGGGAATCGAGGGCTGAAGCAATTCTGTTCACATGCACCAGACAAATGACAAATGCAACGTTTGCTGTGATTTCCACTGAACTCAGCTTTGCCCCTTAAGCCCTGTAGCATGTTCAGGGAGGATGGAACAAGGTCTTTGGTCTCAGCAAGGATTTGACCTCACAGGAGCAATTCTTCTCAGATTCTCTCATCACTTGGAGGTTTATTCTTTAATTGCCTGCACTAATTTGCATCATTTCTTGTTACTTCTGTGTTTGTTGCGTCCTCGATTTCACTAAAAAGGCTCAGTGGCTCAACAGCAGTTCACTGAGATGGAAGATCAGAGGCAACAACAGCAGTGAACCTCACAGCACAGAACAGCACAAAAGACTGAAAACCAGCTCAGGGTCAAACGGATCTGGGCGGATGAGAAGAACGACTTGGACCGCACCGCATCTTCCACTGCCCATCGGGTCCCTAGCACATAAACAGTTCTCCAAAAGTGGCATAAAGTTCTTGACGTTCTCACGGCATTTTTAAGCAGAATAGAGTGAACTCTTTGCTAAGTGTATTATTTTTAAAACACAAGCAAAAAATAACACTTTCACGTATGAAGTTGATTGATAGGGGGTGAGCTCAAGAACCCAAAGGTGCCACTCGGTGTTGCGTTCCTTGTAGCAAACACAGGTACACATCACAGTGTCACAGAGGAGCTCATAAAACCAGTTTCAAAGTCAGTGACAAATATTTCTGAGAGAAGGCAAACTGTTGGTGAAATCCCTTTTATCAGATAAAATTGTTGGATGTTGCATGATACTGTAAGGGAGGAAAAATACCTTTTTCTCTGGCCTTTATGTTCTCAACGAGGACCCTGGTCACAAAAGAGTAATGAGAGGAAAGTATGCACATTTATTTAAAATAAAGTCCCTGGGACTCTGGAGACATCATAAAAAGACAAAGACCAAAAGAAACAGTTAAACCGAGTGGTTTTAGGCTAGGTTTGATGAGGCGTGAAGAGTCATGGAAAGATACCAACTTCAGAGTACAAGTGAAGTGCGGGAAATCGGGGAGGAACAATGTGTAATATGGCCTGGTGTCAAATTTGGGGACAGCATGTCCCGAACCTCATCAGCATCAACAGCGCACCCCTGGAATTACTACCACCCAAGCCTGCCACAAGCCTGTGGCCGTGCGCAACCATCCATACTAACGCAGCTGGGGGGTGCGTTTGATTGCACCCCTCCCCCTTTATCACCAAAAGCCCACCCTGTGGGCGGAGAGGTTTCCATCCAGCTACATGATGGATTGGCGTGGGGACCATACGATGAACTGGACAGGTGCCCTGGGACCAGTGCGGGCAGACGGCAGCTGTGTTTGCAGCGAAGCCATGGCATCAACATGATAGGAAAGTGCATGCGTGGCCGAGTCCACCAAGCACAGCTGGTCGGCCGCACGCCCTCTGATCCCGACATTGTGTTCAAAGGGTGGTGGAGTCGTGGCCGCGCCAGTATGCAGCTGGGGGGGTGTGCTCAGCGCGCTGCGTGGAGAGGCGAGCCGAAGTTTGAGAGAGGTGCGTTCACGCGAGGGAGGCAAAGGAGTTTCCAATACCTCCTCCCACCGCCTGGAGATATCTGCTCCAGCACTTCAGGCCAGGCGCCCGGCCATGTGTTCTTTCCTTGAATAGCCTGAAATGCTCGCTCTTGGGGTAAAATACAATTTTTAATGCTGATGATAAATTTTTAGAATTTCGAAGACAAGCAGACTGTGGTGGAGAACTATCTGATCTCTGCAGGTTTAGTCTTTCCCGTCACTTGATAATTGTCCCCATCACCCGCTCTACCCCTCTGCTGCACCAAATAGGCACATTTATTCTATTTTTAAAATTTTATTTATTTAGCTTTAGAGAGGGGGATGGGAGGGAGAAAGAGAGGCAGAGAAACATCCATGTGTGGTTGCCTCTCCCACACCCCCTACTGGGGACCTGGCCCGCAACCCAGGCATGTGCCCTGACTGGGAATAGAACCGGCAGGCCTCTGGTTTGCAGGCTGGCACTCAATCCACTGAGACACACCAGCCGGGCCCAAATAGGCACATTTTTAAGAGGAAAGAAGAATCCTCCTTAGCATCTTCAGCTTAACGTGTTTAGAATCACTAGATTCTCAGATATTCTTTCTTCTTGCTGTTAGAACATGCCGACTGATGTCTACACACAGTGACTTGGTACATCCTTCTCAGTGGCCTTAAAGATGCTTTGCCAACTGTACTTGTTCAAGCAGGTAAGCAATGGAACTGAACACTGTACCATTATCATTAAAAATGATTACACCATATCATTCTGATCAGTTATATGAAAGGACACACCAGAATCTCTTGGGGGAACTTTAAAAATCCTAACATCCAGGCCTCCGTCCAGCCCAGTGACATCATTTGCCCAGAAAGTGGGTCCCAGGCAGCAGTGTTCTCTTCAAAGTTCTCTAAGGGATTCCAGTGCGAAGCCATGCCTGAGCAAAGGTGGGTCACACAGTGATCTCAGGAAATGAAAGAGTTCGGCACACATTATGAGCTTAGCTTTCTTCCCTTTCTTTTTTTATTTGATGCCAGCTTACGACAATCAAGCTACCTGCACTGGTTCTGAGGAACCAACCTCTCTTTCAGAGGCATCGGGAAGTCTTGTGGCTACACTGTGGGGCGCTAGGGTGTGGCCCAGCTTTAGGTCATTGTGGCTGAATTGTGAATACCGGGAAGGAAGGCCCCTTCTCTCTGCCTGCCCCGCCCCAGGGAGTCCTGGCCATGTAGACATATTCAGCCAGCTAACGGCCAGTTAAACAAAGAACACTTCAAAGAGTGAGGAAAAATAGCACAAGGATGCTCAGCTGAAGGAGAGTCTCAAAGGGCAACATTTTGTGCCCAGGAGGAAATTACTGTACAAATACACACTTAATGCCCATGTAGCTGGATTGATCATTGGTGACAGAGGTTCCCCGGTGTTGTCAGGTGTGGGCAGTCAGGAGATGAAGCGTCTGCATGTGCCAGGTGTGGGCAGGCAGGAGATGAAGCTTCTGCATGTGTCAGGTGTGGGCAGGCAGGGGATGATGCTTCTTCTTGAGCAAAAAGGATGGGAGAGCAGAGCTGAGAGACCGTGGGCCCTGCATGCCCAGGGCCTTGGGGAATCCTACTCCTCTGCTGAGACTCATTCTTGGAATCTGTCAGTGCCGACTCTCTGGGATCCTTATGGGAAGACAAAGGCACAACTCTTGGTTTACCTGCAATTCCTTCTTTCTCAGGCTTCCAAACTCCTCCTCATTTATGCCTTCGACAGCTGTTTGTGTGAGGTAGGAGTCTGCATGGGTGTGTTTAAAGAACGGCGCAGGGACCAGTGTGGCCAGAGCCGCAGTGCCAGGTGGAAAGCGAGCGGACATGACGTCAGCAAGCAAAGGGACCGGCTTGTAAGACATGGTAAGGAACTTGGAACTCATTCTGAGGAGTTTGGGAAACCACTGGGGATTGTGAGCATTCCCTGTAAGTTAACTCCCTAACGGAACAACTTTACCTTTAACTTCTGCAGAGACGTGGCCCACAGATATGTCCACGTTTTTGTAATTAGGTCTGCCATTAACAGACTAATAATGTAAACCTGGTGAGTGGTTGTGTGTGTGTTTTTTTTTTTTTTTTTTTTTTCCCTTTAAATTCCCCTTGGGTATTTTATTTAACAAGCCAGTTCCTCTGAAGAATGACTTCCTTGTAACTTCTTTACAAGTGAATGTCTTCTTTTCTTTCCTTAATGCTTTTGTTCCTGAGTCATTTGTCCATACAACCCACAGGCCTTTGTGGGAAACCTGTGCTCAGAAAGAACAGATTCTACAGACATGCCTTCCCTCTGGTGGGCACCTGAGACTGATGGGCCCCTGAGCGGGGCAACTGGTCATCACGGTGGGGCTGTCTCGAGATGCGATGTGCGACTGGAGGACAGGTTTCCGCAGCAAGCCCAAGCAGCCCACCTGTGGTACTTGAGTGCCTCTGCGTACTGGCCCAGTGGGCAACTTGAGCTTCACAGGAAGGGCATCTGGGGACCCCGCAGCACTGTGGAAGTCCACACTTGACCTCAGTGTGAGGTCTGGGCATCACAGTTCCCATCGGCATCATAAATAACGACCGTTCTGCTTGAGAGCTCTCCCAAAGCATGAATGTTAGGTGATTTAGGAGCAGCAGCTAGAAAGGAATTTTCTCCCCTTTCATAGAAGAGCTCCTTTTAAGATATTAGGGTTATGTACAAATGTTATTTCTTCAGATGTATTCTTAAGTACTGCCCAAACCATTAGGGATGTTTGTAGTCCAATAGGAGGGTTTTTTTTAACTTTAACTTTTAATGGACTTTAGGGGAAAATCAGAGAATAATAAAATACGAAAATACTCTCAACTGCATTTCTACTGGGAAATAAATGGCACTCTGGAGGCCTGAGTAAATCATTACAGCTAATGAAATGGCCCGATATTGCCGCCTGTGAAGGTGCACCGGGAAGTGTGAATTTGCCCAGATTTGTGCACTCGCACAAGGTCGGTCGATCTAAAAGAATGCTGTTTATCCTGCGTTTGATCCGCACAAATCCCCCACCCCCCTTGCGGTGAGACTGGAGAACTGAAAGCTCTCATTGCCGGAAATACTTGTCTCTGCCAGACAGAGGTCAGGCGGGGCCATCCCCAGGCCGGCCGAACGGGAGCCCTGCGCCCTCAGCCTCTGCAGGCTGTTTCGTTCTTGCCAGAATGATGTCTCATTTCAACTTGCATTTTTATTATGCTTTATTATAGTTTACACCTGTTATAGTCTACGTATAATTTTCACTTTCCATTATTATATTTTACGAATAATATTAATATCTGACTATCCTGTTTGTGTGTTTTGCTTATATTAGCTGCATGGGTTGTCTTTTTCTTATTGATTTGCAAAAACTCTTTGCATATCAGAGATATTAATTTTTTGGGTCTGATACATACATTGCAAATATTTTCCCCGAGTTGTGGTTTGTATTTTGCCTTTGTTTTTATGCTGTGGAAATGCTGTCAATTTTTAGGCACTGTCAGAGTTGGTAAAAGAAAAGAGGTTTGAGGACACCTTTATATTAGATTATATTGCTATGACATTTAGATTTTATGCCATATTCTCTACTGGGTTGTATTTATTTGTCACTATTGACATTTTGGGGCCAGGTTACTCTTTATTTGGGGTCACATTATGGTCAGGGCGGAGAGCGAGAGGCTGTTCTGTGCGTTGTGAGATGCTGAACAGCATTTCCCAGCTCTCTCCACCAGAGGCCAGAGCACCCCGCCCCTCAGTAACAATCAAAGATGCCTGCAGATGTTGCCAAATGTCGCTGAGGGGCAGGGTGCCCAGGTCGAGAACCTGGCGTATTTCATTCCCAGCACCTCATTATTTTAATGACTGAGGTTTTATAGTGTATTTTAGTATCAGTGAGAGCAAGTTACACTCTTTTTGAATGAATTTCCATGTTTAAACTTCCAGAAATTAGAGTAATATGGTAAATAAAGGGAAAACAATCCTACTATGAATAATTATATATCAATAAGGTTGTTACATAAAAAATTATCGGGACTTTATTGGGTTTGCATTTAACTGAAATATACGCTGATAAGAACTGACACCCTGTAAGATTTGTAGCTATTCGCTAAGAAACCTGTCTCTACTGAGTTGGGTGTTTTTGTGAATCAGACTCACAGATCCTGATAGTTACCTTTGTGAAGGCAGAGTGGCAGTCTGCTTGCTTGGCGGTTATGATCATGACCTTGGGTTCAAATCCCGACTCTGCTGTGTTCTGTGAATGACCTTGGGGAGCTACTAAACTTTTCAGAATCTCAGGATTTCAGTTGCAAAATGGTTATAATAACTAAAAAGCCTGCCTCTATTTTGTTTTGAGAAGTAAGTGATAATGTAAAAAAAATTCTCACTTTTAGCAGGTATTTATTATTAGTTACTATTGAGATTGCTAGGAATTTTCTGTCTTACTAGGATTTTGTTGTTGTTTTTAAGATATTTTAATAGTAAGCGGGTATAAAATGATTCATTGTGTTCTACTATTTTTGTGAGTAGAATCTCTTCTATAATGATACCATTTTCGGAGATAGGAATCTGTTGATTTTTGCATTTAAATTCCACAATCGGACCACCTTACAGAATTTTCTTAGTGTTTTCAATGGTTTTTTCATGAATATAGTGATAGCATCTGGAAATAAGGGGCTATTGCCTCCTTATTCCCAGCTGGCTGGCTGTTACTGAATTGCCGCATTCTTTAGCACATTTGGAACAATTTAAATTATAATAAATAACGAGAACCCTTGTTTCATTTGGTGTAAATGAAAACGTCTGGTGTTGCACCTTTAAGCATGGGTTCCTGAGAAGTATTATTATTATCATGTTGGGAACTAGCTTTCCTTTCTCACTTTTCAAAGTGTTGTTAGATGGGGTGTGGTTGCTTGATGGGTACAAAGCTTCATTTATGCGGATGAGTAAGGCCTTGGGGTCTGTGGGGCATTGTGTCTGCAGACCACTGACTGTCTGGGCTACGCACTTACAACTTTGCGAAGAGGGTAGCTCTCCTATTAGGTGTTCTTACCACAATCAAATTAAGAAATGAAATGAAAAGAATAAACATTGAGTGAAAGGAGAGACAAAGGGACCACCGGAACAAAAGACACAGACCCACACAGACGCAGAAATCATACAGCATGGACCTGGCAGACTCGGACTTGCGAGGATAGATTGTAGTTTTCAACACACAGTGCCAGAACAATCGGCCATACATGTGAAAATGGCTGTCCTGCCCCACGCTGTGCTTTGAAAAAGCCAGTTCTAGGTGGAGCAGACATTCAACTGTAAAAGAGAGAACTAAAACAATTAGAAGGTATCAAATATCTATAACTTCTGAGTTGAGAAGGGTTTCTTTTAAAGATATAAACATATATATATCTCAGAAGGGAAAATTATGTCTTCATTTATAATAAAATTAAGAATTTCAGTTCATGAAAAGAAAACAAAAAGAAAATAAAAACCCTGCAGTTTCACAACCTGGGAGAATATATTGCAACACATATAACTGACGAACTATTTATATCCAGAATATGTGAGGGATGCTTACAAACAAGAAACAAAAACAACCCAGTTAAAAAAAAATGGTCAAGAGATATTTTACAGAGGAAAAGAACTCAAATAAAGAAAAGAAACTCAAAGCCATCGATAATCAAGGAAATGCTCATTGAAACTGCAGACTGTTTTACTGCCACCAGACTGGCAAAAATGTAAATGAGTGACAACATCGAATTGCTGTGAGGATGTGGAGCAACCAGGCAGGCTAGACCGGGCTGAGGGAAACACGGATTAGAACAGCCACTCTGGAATAATTTGACATTATCTAACAACGAATGGAAGACCCGACATTCTCTCAAGTTCACTCTTCCACAGGCAGTCTCAAAAGCCTGGCACAGTTGTTCTGGGGCATGCACAAGAATGCTCATAGCGACAATTTTGAAACACCCAAACTCCATACAATCCAAATGTCAATAAGCAGCAAAATGGATAGATTCATTCGGGTATAGTCAGACAGTAGAATACTATGCAATGATCAAAACTGAATCAAACAGCATGGGTGAACTTCAGAAACAAAATGTTGAGTGAAAATATCATCGCAGAAGAATGCGTAGTATGAATGTACTATAGTACGAATGGACAGAAAGTCCAAAATATGCAAAGCTAAACAGTGTATTTTTTCGGGCTACAAACACATCTTGCGTTTCAAACACACAAAGGGTAAAGGAAAGCAGGGGGAGATAAGCAAGTTTCGATTCCTGGCCGCCTCCGATGGGGAGGGGAGAGGCCAGGACAGAGGAGGGTCATGCAGGGCATTAGTCCTATCGCTTCAGCTGAGTGGTAGGTAGAAGTGTGGCTGCTTGCACACACGTTCGAGAAACGTTTACTTACAGCGCTTTGTGTACCAGGGGAGAGAGCAATGCACAGAAAGACATTTCGTTCTCTGGAGCTCACGTCTGGTGCTTAGAGATAGACAGCAAATACAATTAATTAACGATATCCATTACCCAGTGGCAAATACCAAAGATCTCAAAAATGCAGCACAGAGAGGAGGGAGTACTGAGCAAAGGAACAGCAGTCACTGTATCACAATTATTCATACCATACGCATATTTTATAAGTGTTCTTTTTATGACAATTCAACATTAATTTTTCTGAGAAGCTCTTTAAAGACTAAAGTGAGTCTCTCTCTGCTTTTTTCCCCCATGGATTTATAGGGCGGGGGGAGGGAGAGGTGAGCACACAATTCAAGTGTTTCAATTACTAAAAAAGATTGGAACACGAGTCTAAATAGCAAAGGCTCTGTCCCCTGGGATTCGATGTTGTGTTTTCTAAATTGCGGCCAGGAGGTGCTGGGCCGAACTCACCTCTGTGACAAGGCCACACTGAGTCCCCGGCTGTGACTGAAAGGTTGGTTTGACACTCACACGCCCACATGCCTTGAAGAATTGGGACTCTGGTTCTTAGAAGTTTCTGCTCTCTGATGTTTTAACTGGGCTTTGAGATAATGAGCGCTCATTAAAACGCCAGGGCAAGCGCGTACCTGCAGCTGGTGTGACTGGGCGCCTGGTGCAAAATAGCTCACTCTTCCTTCCTCCATAGCTGATCTGATTTTATCAGCACTGGTTCTGCGCCTCCTGCTGTGTCCGTACAAGCAGATCACTCACCCAGCCTCGTGATCCTTCATCCTACACAAAGGTCTCTGCCCTCCTATCCGTCTTGTTTCCTTCTTCCTGCACCTGCTGTCTCCACACTGAATCATCTTTTGTAGGGGCAGGTATTCAGGCCTCCACGGCACTGGCTCCTTCTTCATGATGCGCCCAAGGCCCTGCTCCTGCCCGGGCGCATGAGCTGGGAGACCAGACAGACAATGAATAGTACCTAATTGCCACTTCTCCTCTCGAGGAGACCTTTTCTGACGATGTTTTTCCTAGATGGAGTTTTCCGAGTTGACCCTCAACTTACTCTCTCGTCGTTTCATCTGGTAGCCTGTAACTTACCAGACCCTTTAGGATTTCAGCACAGCCCATTCGGCTAGCTCGCCATTTCTTCGGCTGTATCATTGAGAGAGGTGAATGGGCCACACGTCATTTTGCGTCCAAATGACACCCATTTTTCTAGAATGATTGGATTTTGTTGGGCTAACAGTGAAGAATTATCTTGAACTTTGTGTTCCTGAATTTACTGGGGGTTACGCAAGCTGTTCATAGAAAAAATATGTGGGCAGGTAATTTTTAGTGTGTGTTTGGCAGGTTCCCCGAGAGGCTTTGCGGTCACCACGCCCGTGCAGCCACAATCACGCCTATTCTGAGAAGCGGACTAAACCGGCGCCGCTTTAAAGTGGTGACACATTCAAGCATCAACTACCCAGATTTAGAGATAAATTTTATGTGTACATTTATGACTTTCCCCCAATAGTTGCTGGTAAAATCTTTTAAGTGGTTAAAATTGGAAGCCTATCCTTGGAAACATTTCTCTTTCCCTTTTTTATGGAACTATAGGCAAAAAGCAACATTTACCTACAAAGTGCATTCATGCTCAAGCATGACATAAGGAACCTCCTGGTGAGTTGGGGAAATGCACCCTATTTAACTAGATATTACAATACCTTTTTAAGTGTATAAAAATGTTCATACCTATTTATCGATATTTAAATTAAATTGAAATACATTGTAGTTCTGAGCTGTCGGAGCACAATTGCAGCATCATAAATAAAAAGCATTACAAGTTTAACTTTGCTGTGAGTAGATGAAATGCACAGGCATTAAACACAAAAATAGTAAGTTGTCTTATTTGAAAGTTGCTCTTGGTATCAGATGTTAGTATCTTCCTGAGAGGGGAGATCTTTCCAGAATCATGGCTCATGGACAATCACATGGGAAGTGTTCCGGAATGAGCTCTGTGTTGGTCCCAAGTGTAAACTGAGGGCCTCTCTCTGTCAAATGCTCCATGATGTTAAAATAAAGTTTGTTTCTATATCCTGGCTATTGTGAATAATGCTGCAATGAACTTGAGAGTGTTGATATCTCTTTAAGATCCTGATTTCAATTCTTTGGGATAAATTCCCAGAAATGAAATTACTGAATCATATGGTAGGGCTATTTTTAATTTTTTTGAGGACCTTCCATATTATTTTCCATAGCAGTTGTATCATTTGCTTTTCCACTGGCATTAAGAACCTGACCTTTTTTTTCTAAGTGGTTATATCTTATTACATTCCTACCAGCAGTGTATTTTCCAGTTTCTCCACATTCTTATCAACACTCAGTATTGTCAGTCTTTTAAATTTTAGCCAGTCCGATGGGTGTATCGGTATCTTACTGTGATCTTAATTTGCATTTATCTCATTATGCTTGTATGTTCAAGAGTATAAAAGAAATTACATCATAATCAATGAAAACAGGAAATCTTGACATAGAAATAAAAAACTATGAAAAGAATCAATTGGAAATTCTAGCATGAAAGCATAAAATATATGAAATTTTAAATTCCATATATGGGCTTCATCAAAGATTGAAGATGAGAGAAGAACTTAAAAATGGAGCAATGGAAATTATCCAATCTTGAGAACAAAGGAAAATATTTTACAAAGTAGAAAGAATGGAGTCTCAGGGAAAATATCAAAAAGTCTCACATACTCATTGTAGTTTGAGTCTTAGAAGAAGAGGAGAGAGAGTGCAGAGCACATAGTTGAAGAAATCATGACCGAAAAACTCTCAAATTTGTTGAAAGACATAAATTTACAGATTCAGCAAGCTTAGCAAAATGCAGTAAGGGTAAACACAAAGAAAACTACCCCTGGGCATGAGACAATCAAACTGCTGAGAGCCAAAGGTAAAGAGAAACTCTTGAAAGCAGCCTGGAAAAAACCAACATATTAGGTCTGGTTTAAATGGCTGCTTACTTCTCATCAGAAACCATAGAGAAAATAGAATGTCTTTAAAATGTCATGGGGAAAAAAGCCATGAAGCCAGACATCTATATCCAGTAAAATATCCTTCAAGAATGAAGTAAAATGAAAACAGATACGCCACCTCAAAAAGATATATATGCCTCCAACTTCGTTGCAGCATTAGTTACAGCAGCAAAGATATGAAAGCCAGCTGTCCATCAACGGGTGAATGAATAAGGAAATGTGATATACAAGGGTGGGCAAAAGTAGGTTTACAGTTGTAATACAAATAATACAATAAATAATAATACAAGAATAAACTGTTTCATGTGCTTACAAGTATAAGTACACTCCCATCCATATATATGCATATATAGTATTCATATATATATATTCATATATGTTATTCATATATATTCATACAGCCATAATAAAGAATAAAATCTTGCCATTTGCAACAATGTGGATGTACTTTGAGGGCCATAGGCTGAGTGATATGTCAGACAGAGAAAGACAAATACCGTATGATCTCACTTATATGTGGAGTCTAAAACAAACTAAAAACCACACAACAAAAACTCAATCCAAGCTTTGTAGATCCAGAGGATAGATGGGTGGTTGCCAGAGGCAGGGGTGGAGGGTGAGCAAAACGGGCCAAGTGGGTCAAGAGATACAAAGTAGCAGTTAGAAAGCAAGTCCTGCGGCTGTAATGTACAGCAGGATGGCTAGAGCTAATAACGCTATATTGCATATTTGAGAGCTGCTATGAGAGTAAATCTTAAAAGTCCTCATCATAAGGAAAAATATTCCGTAACTATGTACAGGGACAGATGTTGGCTAGACTTATTATGGTGATCATTTTGCCATGCATACAAGTATTGAATCATTGTATCGTATACCTAATGTCAGGTATCAATTTTACCTCAATTTAAAAAAAGATAAGAAGAAAAAGTTCTAATAAGAATAATGCAACACCGTGAATGTAAAATCAGGTATGGAACCTTGGAAGGAACTGTGTCCATAAAGGCCCTGAAACGTGAGCTTCATTCCCTTAAGTTCCAGCGACCCAAACTCTGCCCCAAAGGCAGGCGGTGTGGGAACTTCTCCCAGGACTTGAGAATCAGAAGGCTAGTTATTCATTCTACACAGATGGAAACGCTCAGACAGTGTTGACAGAGATGGGGAGCACTTTTGCGTTAGAGAATGCTGGGGAAAGCACGAGCTGGGGCTGGGGGCCTGCAGCCTGGTTAGGATGCTAGCTGGTGCTCGGGCCTGGGCAAACGATTTCCCTCTTTGAGCCCTGGTCTCTCCAATTTCACTACAATATTAAATATTGCTTCTAAGATTTTTTTCCTTAACAACACCTGGAATGAGGTGAGGCTATTTCTAAATTAATGATTTTGTTAGTTGTTTTTAAAAATTTCCTTCCAGCACTAATCCTGTAAGATTTCATTTTTACTTTTGCTTATGGCATTCCCCTCTGGTCATAGACTCGGCCCCTTATAAAAGCTCTCGGTGAATATCTGTACATTTTCATGTGAAATAACTTTTTACTGACATATATTAACAGTTCAGGTTCAAAAGCTTTTGATTTTTTTTATGGTCTTTTTATCACACACACACAAAAAATCTTTCTCACTTCCCTTCAATAGATTTAGTTGAGGCGCCCTCTAGTGGAAGGATCTGCATATAGCACTACAACAGTTAAACTGCTTACAGATATTATAGCCCATGTTACTACATTTTATACATTAAATATATAGGCCTATATTACAACAAAATTGTGAATATTCAAGTTCTCACTTAGGTTCAACTTTTAGTTGGGATTCTACATTAAAGTATATGCTACCACGTATATGGGATCATAACACTTAAATTTTTTCAACCCTAAGTATTTGGTTTGTTACTGTTATTAGATTAACCGTGTAGTGAGATGTCTAAAATAGAGAAAAATTTTACTTTACCCCCAAAATGTGTTAAAGTAGAAGGCACTTGGGTCCTGAATGATTTCCTTCTTTCCTAGATGGCGCCTGCCTTTTTCAGGTGAAGGGGATGAACACATCTGTGTGGTCGGCCGAGAAAGCTCACCAAGGAAACAAAGACAGGTCCCACAGGTGGCGCTGAGGCCAATGTAGCATCTGTCCCGGGCGTTCCTCAGGTAACTGTCCCCGGGTCCCACGGGAGCCCGCAGGCTCTGTTCTCCACAGCTGGTGCTAGAGCAAACTCGTTACTGGTGATGGTTAGTAAGGACGCTTCTCTCCTCACTGTGTTGGCCCGCCCCCTAGTGGACAAAATACTGCCGTGGATGACAAACATTTCCAAGTTCCATTCCAAAGCCTGTTGGACCCTCCTGTTTGCTAGTTAGCTCTGCTTTTAAAAAAAGTAACTATATCTAAGGCAATTTCATTAAGCAATTAATCAGGTCTTTAAACTGAATTCCATCCATTATATGTTTCACTTTTTGGAAACTGGTATAATTTCTCCCAAATATCAAACTGGTCGTGTTAAAGTGAATCTCAGGAGCAAATAAAAAGCCAAACTCACTTAGCAGGAAGGGGTTAAGAAAACCATCTTGGGCTTGAATTTCATGGAGCTAAAGTAATTACTTTCGTAATTAGTTTTTAAAACAATTCTTTCTAGTAGCAAGTTCCTAAAGTGACTCATCATTACATTTAGCTCCTTCTTCATAGGAGAAGGATAAGATAATAGCCCATGACAAGTATCTTCAGAGTTACATGTACTCTTGTTTTCTTATGTAACTATGAAAAGTCGTGGCTAATGAATATTGGGGATGCTTTTCTATCTTCCTCCGACTGTGCCCAAACCCCACTGTTTCTCTGCTGATGTTACTGTGATGTTATCCTGACAAATCAAGGTGAGTGGGTCCCATCACAGGCATCATTTTATCTGAAGAAGTTTACTCTCCGAGAAGGGACACTTGTCTTCTGAGGCTCACATCCCTGGGGACTGCTGGGTTCTGTTCTCCTGAAGAGGCTGCAAGGAAGGTTGGTGGGACCATCAGGCAAAGCACAGCCTGCCCACCCTGCAGCCCCGGGGAGGCAGGCAACATGTTCAGAAGGGGATTTCAGAGAGTTACACATTGGCCTGGGAGAGTGGTTCCCAAGTGTTTTCAAATGTGGCCCATATGGACAGAAGTCCAGTGTAGAGGGGTTGGTGGTAAGCATTTTTTTTTTTTCATTGATACCAGTTTTGGAGTTGGCTGGAGCACATGGTTCACATACAAATATTACCTGAGACACAAAAGTCAGTGATAAGATGCCTTTGAGACCCCATTCAGGGGGTTCCCTCCTAAGATGGGGACAGAGGAGGCTCTAACTCACCTTGCCTCATGGACACACGAATACATGAATCTGCAGCTGTACATGGAGCAATGCTCTCCGAAAGAAATCCAGAAATCAGCTGAGCATCTCCTGTATGAACAGGTCGTGGCCCACCCTCAGCAAGTGAGAGATGCTAAGAACAAAGAAGGCAGCTTAGACAAGCACAGAGGTCGAGGGGCAACTGAGAACTCAGACCTGGTTGAATGAGAAGGTGTGTCTCCAATGCACGACCACTCCGTGGAGACTCAGAGAGGTCGGCTGCTTTATCTTATGCCCAGAAACTAATAAGCAGAGGTGAGGAAAAGGAAGAAAGAAAGGAATATGTTCCAAAGAAAAGGACAAGGCAGACGTCCAGAAATACCGTGGTATGTTGGTACTCATCACTAATTTGTTCCGGAACTCCTGACAAGTGCCGAAACTGGTGAGCACCAAACAATGAAGCATTTTCTCTCTCGGGGTAGTGTCGTGACTCATACCAGTGCCAGCAAGCCTGACGAGTCCTGAGCAAGCCCTAAGGGCTGAAACTTTTATTTTTTTTTTCTCATCAGGATGCAATGAGTACAGGGTTTGACGAGTTCTGAGGCCGACGAGTACCGAGGTGTGACTGTAGACCGAAATGAAATGGAGATGAGTGATACACTGACAGAGAGACCTCGTTCACATCCACACACATTCAGCTGGCCCTCCCCTGCGTCCCAGCTTCAGAGTGCAACTTCAGGAGAATTAAACTAGTACGGCAAAGCCAGGTGGTGCCAATTTCCCAGCAATAGTCAAAGAAGGGGGTCAGTCTCTCTAGTCCACGTGTGCTGGAGAATCGGTTCAACCCAAGGTAGGCTGTGCTCCAGGCCTGGCAGGATATCCAAGGCCTGGGATGGTCCTGTTACCTTGGCTCACGACGTCAGCTTGGTAGATTCAGATCACATGGATGCTACTCCATAATCCCCAAACGGAGGAGGGGCTTCTCAGGAAACTCCAGCCATGTCCCCCCAACGTCCTCTCTGTGCAGCCGCCCTACCGTCATCCGTCTTCAGGAACTGTGCTTGTTTTCAGAGGTCCTAGAAGAGCTATTTGGTGCCTGGGATTTCCAGCAGGTTTCTTTGCTGGAGAGAAGGTCTCCATCACAGTTGAGCCGCTTCTATGGGGCCAGCATCTCCCACCCTTTGGGCAGAATCTTAGTCATCGCCTGGGAATCAGGTATTTGCAGCAACCGCCATTCGTGGAGTGCTCCCTGGCTCCCAGGGACTGTGCTGGGCCTTCACTGCGTTACTTCGTGCTTCCCCAAACAGCCCTGCAGTGAGACGGCCACTCTTGTTCCCGTTTTACAGAGAAAAATGCTGAGGTTTAGAGAGGTAGAAGCAATTCTATGGATTTCTTCTGTAATATAAATGTTACTTCAGCCAATGGCGGGGGAAATGATGCTTCCCTTGTCCCGTACAAAGACCCAGTGACAGACCTGGTATTTATGTGCGCAGTCATTCACTAGGAAAAGGCAATGAACCAATGCACGTACACACCTGTGGTGTTAACACCACAGGTAAATATTTGTTTAAGGGTTGGATCTGCCAAGGGTCCAGAAACCTGAGATATCACTGATGCTGTATTTGAACAGGCAGTTCCCATGATCGCCAAGCATATAAGCTCCTCAACCCGTTTTCAATGGTGATCAGCTATTGTTCTTTGGTTGGCAGTTTATGAACTTCCCCTTCTCCCCAGCAAAGTATGCCAGGTTTGGAACGTGCCACGTTGGGGCCCTCTAGATCGGCGTTTCTTAAACTTGAACGTGCACCCAAGATAGCCTGCAGGTCCTGGGAAAATGCCGACTCTGACTCAGCAGGTGCGGGTGGCTTTGGTATTCCTAACGAGATAGCTTCCAGAGGATGCTGAAGCTGCTGGTCCGTGGACCACTCTTGGAGCAGCAGAAATCTAGATCCCTCCCAAATGGAGGGCAAAAACTAACATGTGTAAAAAGAATTCTCTCTTACACTTTGCAGACAGACATTGCGTCTGGGTCCATAGAACTATTATATGTACAGAGAGACTTTTTGGGGAAACTGTTATGTTTTGCTAAGCTTTCTAAATATTTTATATTATTTAGTTCTTTCTTTTAATGTGAAAGAACTTAAGATATTATACCAAAGACATCCAGTGTTCTGTGAGGATGGTACTAGGAGGAGAGAAGATAATACTATTGGACAAATTAACACTGAGGAATCCAGATTATCCAGTAATGACTCAGACTTGTCTAAAGGAATCCAATTTTTTGTCTAAAAGTTTTTTACACCTTTTTCTCTGATCTATTTGAAAAAGCTCTTGGGAACTGAAAAAAAATGGTTCCGAAGGTATGAATTACAGTCCATGCATGTGATGCTCTCAATGTGGTCCTGATTCAATCTGGGCCACTGTTACATCCTAACCGGGACACTAACTAGAAAAAGCAACTGTCACCAACGCGAAAGCTAGTCTCATCTCGCAAGAGAGTTCGTGGTGTGTAAGCAAGCCCTGAAGAGGTGGTTATCCCAGCAGCAGTCTCAACCCCGACGCCTTTGCGGGCTACCCTTGCCCTTCCTGGAATGTTTAATCAAGAAAAGTATTTGTCATTGCATGGCAGTGACTAGAGAATGATATCACCCATAAAAAATGGGATATTATTTCCAGTAATTTTTATGACTCATGCAATTTTCTCATACATTTAAGCAATACTTTATATAACTGCTTAGCCAGGAAAGGATAGTTTAGAGAAAATCTAATTTAATTTAACTTTAAACTATATTTAATTAAACTTCAATTATGCAAATGACTGCCTCATCTGAAATATTTCTTTTTCATCTACATGTTTAGCATTCTCTAAACAAAGTTAGAGTGAACATATAAATGAAAAAAATGTTATTGGCTTAATTATTTGGTATTCTGTTAACTGTGATTTTCCTCATGTGCTATTAATCATGTGTTAGTTATTTCTTATAATCAAGTTTTAAATGCATGTATTAAACTCAGACTTGATATGATATGTAGCATTTCGCAATTAAAATATCAAGTTACGTGTTAAGCATGTAGTATTAATCAGAGGCAAGATCTATTAGTTTAGAGGAGGGAAGTATGGAGCTTAATTAGGAGACATAAAAGATTATTAGTAATTCTGCAAAGCCTTATCTGAAGGAACACAAGCAAAACAGAAAACATCCATCAGAATGACAATATCTGTGAAGTGCCTCCTCTGTGCCAGGCTCTGTTGTACATGCTGTACCTGTCCTGTCTCCTTCATTCCTCGCAGGCCCAGTGACGAGGGTCCTATCACATTCCCATTTCTCAGATGAGGACACTGAGATACAGGGAACTTAAGCAACAAGTCTAAGGTCACATCAGCCCACGTGGAGTCGGGGCACACCTAGGCTTTCTGGTGTCCGAGCCCGCATACCTCACCACAGAGTGGAGGAGGCTTGCCTGTTTTAGACTAGGGGCTATGATCTACAGCCCACGGGCCAAATCTGCCCCTGGAAACCTGCAAACTGGGGGTGGTTTTTACATTTTCTAAAAATTGAAAGAAAGCCCTGGCCTGGTGGCTTAGTTGGAGTATTGTTCTGTATACGAAAATGTTGTGGGTTCGATCCCCAGTTGGGGTGCATGCGGGAAGCAACTGATGGATGTTTCTCTCTCACATTGATATTTCTCTCTCTCTCGTCTCTCAAATCAACAAACATATCCTTGGGTGAGAATTTTTTTTTAAATTAAAAAAAAATTTGTAACACATGAAAATTATATACAATGAAAATTGCAGTGTCCATAACTAAAGTTTTATTGGAACAAAATCACATTCATTTGTTTCCATATTGTCTGTGGCAGACTTCCTGTTACAACAGCCGAGCTGAGTAATAGCAACTGACCACAGGACCAAAAAACCTAAGGTACTCACTATCTGGCCTTCACTGAAAAAAAATATACTAACTCTTACTGTAGACCAGAAGTGAAGGGAACGCAGAATTTGAGCAAACACATCTGTGGATCCATGAAAATGAACCGTCTGTCCCTGAAGGTTCCCTGACAACAGGGCGTCCCCTTGTAAACGTGAAAGTGTGAGGAGATACACGGGTGCAAGGACTCCAGGTGGCGTCGGTGTGGGCGGAAGTCACACTTGTCTCCTCCCAGGACCAAACTGGAATTATGACTAAAATGTAGAACGATCGTCCTGAGTTACCACCTGGAGAAAGACTCCCTGGAGAAAGACCCCCTTCGATTAAGCAAAGAGCAGACGGAGACAGAGCGGCGGGTGTCCAGCCTGCTTTTCCTGGGAGGGCTCCGAGCAGCAGGTGAGGATAAGGTCAGGCAGGGCAGGGCTGTGCCCGAGTCTTCTGGAGACAGCAGGCGCCTGCTGTTCCTCAAAAAGAGCCAGGAAGTCAAGAAAGGACAAAAATCTCATCACCCATCTCCGTTGTTACCTGGCAGGGACTTTGGACTGGAGACCAGTGGAGACCTTCCTGGGTGCTGGGTTGGGAGTGAGGCTTGGAGGAGCAGGGGGCAGCGTGCCCAGGGGAGCCCCCTTGCCTTGTGGGTCCACGGAGCTGTAACCCTGTGTGTCCCCGCTGTAGAAAGGCGATACTCACTGAACAGCCACTCCTTCCACACGAGTCTTGGCCGGGAAAATGTCTTTCAATCAATTATGTTTTCTCAACATTATTAAGATTGCTTTTTACCTCCCAAATCAAGATGAGTGGAGGCTGTTCCAATTCTCAGGGAAGGTGAAATACCGGAGATGTATATACATCTTCATTAAAACACTTGTTTTCATTAACCAGATGGGCTCCTGTGCCGACGCGTTTGTGCTGAGGCTGGTGAAGTGGGTCAGGCCAACTCATCGAAGCACCAGAGACGCCAGGCATTTTGCTCATAAGCACCTGTGTACTTTCTCAAATGCTTGTATTCTATGTAACGATGAGAGATATGCCCCATGGCGTCATGTTTCCACTCAAAGGCGTGCACATCAAAAGTGTAGCTTAATGCGTTTCACGTTTGTTTTAAATTTGCACTTTGTGTCATCCTATTCTGTCGAGTTATATCCTCACTTTCACATGCACACAAATAAGGATCGATGGTTTAAAAGTGGTTCGCTCACGGGAAAAGGTGATGACAAAAACAGTTAACACAAATACTGCAGCTCAGGATGAGCACAGGCACCTAAAGAGGCAAAACTTCAGTGAAAATCTAACTTATTAATTTTGTGAGTCTTGGAATCAGCAAAACTACTATCACACAGGGGCCTGCGAAACCAGCCATCAGCCACAGTGATAATGACGCATAGTATTTGGGATAGAAAAATAATGAGCAGTCAGACAAATTCCCTTATCAGATGACATTGTTTAATGTTACATGCTTATCGGTGGCACACTACGTGAAATTTCCACTGAGTGTGCTAGAGACCTACTGGGTTGGCCAATAAGCATGTATTTTTTTTTTTTTCCATGAAATAAGACATTATTTCCTTTCCACCAATAACTTTATTGATTTGGATATTTTGAGTATCCAAAATATCAGCTATCTCCTGCAATTGGCTTCTAGTGGCAGGGGTGCTGCTGAACACCTTCCAGTGCGTAAGACAGCCCCACAGCACAGAATTATTTGGCCAAAATATCAGTAGTACCAAGAAGCTTTGCAAACCACTTTTGAGACATTCGATCGGTCACAGCACCTTCTCCATACATTGCACAAATCCACTTTTGTGTTTCAGTTGTGTTTTTTTACCTTTCTTCAAATAATAAAGCATAATATGCTAAAAATGATGCATATCTTCTTTCATCTTCGATATTAGAATGGCTGCAGAAAAATTCACCAATGTTGACCATTTTTTTAGTGCACGCTGATGTAACAGCTGTCACAGTACAATCTAACAAAACTGTTTCAAATGAAGTTAGAGACAGCGAAACACTACTAGAGACATGACATGGAAAAAACCAAATGAACTTTTTGGCCAACCCTGTATTTTACAGTTACAGTTGAATGGCCTCACTCTTGTGCAAAGTAGGAACTGGTGTCCGGCACAAGGAAGTGTGCTTTACACATCCTTTGTCTTGTTTATCACTAAATATTCATGTCATGATTATTTGTGTGAGCCATAACACAGGCTGAGAAAGATGCATTGGGATAAGGAAGGAGAGAACACCACTGGCTTTGCAGGAGGGACGAGTGTGACTTTTAAGCTACAAAAGGTAGCATAAACTGAGGCCTAGAAACCAGCTGGTGGTCAGCCAAGTGCTTGTGCCACTGATTGAGCGCTGAAGGGCAGACTGAAAACTGTAACCACAATAAGACTCTCTCTTTATCAGCCCCCCCCCAGCCAACTTGCTCCATTCACTCATGTTCTCCGTTCAGATGGTCAGTTCTCGTTCTTAACCTGCTGATCCTCTCTCCTCCTTGAAACATTTTCTTCTTTCAGCCTCCGTTGTACCAATCATGGAGACTGTAAAAAGAGCGATGTTTGCTAGGAGTTGGGAGTGGGAAGAGGAATAAATAGGCAGAGCACAGAGGATTTTCAGGGCTGTGAAACTGCTGTGCGTAATATCAATATTATACCGATGGATATGTCGTTATTCATTCGTTTCTGTTCAGAAGTCTGCGGTCATTCTTATCTTTGTTTTCCCAGCATATAATGTCTCCCCCGCCATCCTCATCTTCCTTTAAGATTTGTTTCTTAATCATTGGCTTTCAACAATTTTATTAGGATGTGCCTTTCTGCGGTTTTCATTGGAGTTTTTCCACTTGGGTATGGTGAGTTTTTGGATATGTGAGCTCATTGTTTAAAATCAGTATTGGAAATCTCGGGCATCATTTTGTCAGACACTTTACATACCTCCCGCAGCAAGAATCCAGTTACGTGTATGCTCCAATGCTTGTTATTCTCCCATAGATCACCAAGACTCTGTTTGGTCTTTCGGCCTTTTCTTCTCTCTGTGCTTCAGTTGGGATAGTTCCTCTTGCCATGTCTTCAGGTTATTGATCTTTTCTTCTGTAGCGCATAATCTGCTCTTAAATCCATGCTTGATCATTTCTATTCCTTAACTCATCATGTCCATGTTTTTCTTTGAATCTTGAATATATTTATAAGAGCTATTTTAAAGTCCTTTTCTAATAATTTTATCATCTCTAACAGTTCTGGATTTCCTTCTGTTAACTATTGAGTGATATTGTTCTGCTTCTTTGTATGCCTCATAATTTGTGATTAGATGCTGAGAACTTACAACTTTACACTATTCAGTACATTATTGTCTTCTGCTAAAGAGAATATGAATTTAAAATTTTTTAGTTGGATAAGTGTCGGGAACCACCCTGCCTGGTTTCAGAAGCTGTACCCCCCCACCCCCCATGGCAAAGGCTGAGTGAGCGACCTTGGGACTGTAAGCCACTAAGGAGACAAAGCTTATCTCCCTGAGGAGCGCTGCTTTGGTGCTTCTGCTCCTTTTTCTTCACCCTGCCTGGCCCCCAATGCTTGATCGGTTAGCCAATGACGGGTAAGATTCCCCAAGGCGGGAGATGACCTAAGACAAGCATGACCCTGTGGAAGCCCCGGGGAAGGACTTAGGGGGCTACAGCAAAAGGGGGTGATGGACCCTCACCCCTCGGCTATGACATAGCCTGAGTGCTCATTCTGTCTTTGAGAAATCTCCTAATATCTTGGCTGCCTTACTTCCCCTGCCTGACTTCAGCCTGAAACTGTGGCAGACCCTTCTGCATGGCATGGGCCCAGCTCCCACTTGGAGATGCACAGGACCCATGCCCACAGATAGGTTCTCTTGTGAGTAATCAGATTTGCAATATACCTAAGCTCTTTTGAGTCTTGCTCTTTGCTAAAACTCCCTCACCCTTCAAGTACCTTGCAGAGACCAGTGTAATGGGCTGCCTATTCATTTGCTAATATCCTTCTTCTGTGATGTAATGAGGGGCATTGGCTCCTTTGTTGTAATCAGGATAGTGAAGGAGAACCATCTTGGAATTCGAAGAGATATTTTTAGAATAAAGGCCTGTCATGGCAGAGGCCGTGGCTTTTGCTCCTCTTGAGAGAAAAGCCATGCTGTCGTCCTTATTCCTCCGCCAAACTCGGTAGTCTGTGTGTATGTTTTAATTCATCCATAATGACTCGGACACTGCTGGTTGATGTCTGCCTCATGAAACAATGTCTTAAACCTTAAACAATGCTGGTGGTGGGTACCACCCTGTACTGGAAAGGGCGGGTTCCCTAGGGCGATCAGGCCTAAGAAAGAATATGAAAAATCCTGTGAAACCTGCTTTGTTTAGAATGCTCTCAATTAAATCAGGGTCCAAGCAAGAAGTGAGTTTGTTCCTCAAAGTTTTATTGCTCTTTAACTATCTGATCCTGACTCAAAATAGGCCCTCAGAGTTCTTTGTACATTATCTATTGTTTGATCCTTACTGCCTGACAATGATTAATGAGCTTTACCTGTATTCCTGGGCAAACTAAACCCAATAAAAGCCTGTCCAGGTAAGAGCATGGGACACTCTCCTCTTGAGAGAGTGGCCAGGCCCTCTGAGGCACTCTCCCCTGAGAGAGTAGCCCTGCCGTCCCTATTCCTCCACAGGACTTGGTAGTCCATGTGAATTTGTCTCTTATCTCAGCCATAACGCCTCGGATGCTGTGGGCGGGTGTCTGCATCAGATAAGGAAGGCAGTTAATTTACTCATAGATTAGTTTGATCTTTTTGAGGTTTGTTCTTACATTTTGTTAAACTAGGTTGGATTTAGCCTTTATTCTTGGGCTATGTTAGCCCTCCCCCAAGGCATGGCCTCCTGAGGAGTACCTACTAAATACCCTGGTCACTTAATGAAATATCTTACTCTGTTGGGCTGAATGTCTCCCAATTGTGTGTGAGCTCCAAGAGCTGTTCAGATTAGAAACTTCCCAATAATTGGGCTTTCCCTGATAGTTGTTATTTGACCAGCATCATGCACGCTTACTCTGCATGCCCAGCTTAACGTTTATCCAAAGACTCAAGGGACCACTATGCCAGTTTCTAAAATTCGTCATCTTTGTGGCTTCCTCCTCTCCAGTAGTCTATTTTTCAAATCCTAACTACTTTAGCCTCCCTGAACTCTGATCTCTTTCTTCCCAGCTCAACGAGTCTGCTTTGTTCTGCCCGAAATATGACCCCCAGTGCTGGGGTCCAGGAAATGCCACCAGGCATATAGGTAGAGCTATTGGAGATCTCACCTCATGGGTTTTCTTTTCTTCACTTATTACAGTCTCACACTAGTCATTGCACAGTCTTTAACAATGATTGCTTCACATATTTTCTCTAGTTTCTCTGTTATTTATGGTAAAAAGACAGTTGCTCCACCATGGCTAAAAGTAGACATCCCTCAGCTTATAATTTTTTAATGAACTTTGCTACTTGACTTACAAAGTTGGTTATAGAAATGCACGTAGTAAGACAGCTCCTGGCTTTGTCTGCCACTCTGAGGATCCTTAAGTCATTTCAACTTGATCCCCAAAACATAAGTACGGAGCAAAAAATGGTACAAAGTATAAGCTTAATTTCTCCTTCCTTCCTTCCTTCCTTCCTTCCTTCCTTCCTTCCTTCCTTCCTTCCTTCCTTCCTTCCTTCCATTTTCTCTCTCTTTTTCTTACTCCCTCTTTCCCCCCCTTTCATCACAGCTCCCAGTATCCAAGCTGTGGTCTCTGGCCTGTTGAACTTTACATCTCTACCTATTTGCTCTTTCTTGCTTCTCAGTGACATCTGGGAAACCTGGTCCCTCCGTTCTCTAAGTACCCTATCACTGGATCCTATTCAAACCCTTTGATCATTTATATCCTGAAAAAAGTTCAGAGTAGCTGGAAAATGGGTCAAATGGTTATACAACAAGGTTGAAAACCTCAGAGAAGCTGACCAAATCCTTAAAATCTTATTTGTGATATTAAGAAAGTAAATTTGACCTAGAATTTTACTATCTAATACAATTGACACTAGCCACAGTGCCTATTGATTACTTAAAATGTGGCTAGTGCCACATGTTGAAAGGGTGGTATTTTAGGTTACATATGTTATTGAAATATATTTCACTTATTTCTTTTGTGCTTTTTTCTTTATGTGGCTTTATATATATATATGTGTGTGTATATATAACCACTATATATATATATATCCCATATATATATATATATCCCATATATATCCCATATATATGTGTGTGTGTGTGTGTGTATCACCAAATATATATATTTCTGCTGGGCAGTCCTGATCTAGAAAGCAGGAGAAGGAGGCTGGGGTGTTAAGAAGGACAGGGCCAATGTGCAGTTTAAACCTAACTGTCCAGTGGTGTGTAGAGGATGAGAGGGGACAGCCCATGGACAAGAAAAGCAATCAGGAAAATACTGTGGTGGCCCAGGAAAGAAATAGTTATTATATTCAGTGTCATAAAATAGCAATTTTCTGTGATAAACTTGCCATTTACTGCATTAGTAATAAGGAAGCTAAATACTAATAAAATAGGTTACCCTAAGATATGCGTGACTTTGTTTTGAAGAGCAGATATCTGGTCTTGCATGTGCGCGCGCACACACACACACACACACACTTAGATCTCCTGCTGTACCCACTCTCGACTATGTTTTTAGTTCAGCTCTAGACTAACACCGCCCAGGAGAACGTGACCTTCCGTGGACTCACAGTCTTCTGGGGCTTGTGGAAAGAACCTGGCCCCCCCAGATTTAGCCCTGCTACATACCAGCCCTGTGTCCTTGGGCAGGATGCTTAAACTCTCTGACTCTTTCTGTCTTCCTGAGAAAAATCACTAAACTTTCTCAGGTTCCGTGGAAGATTAAATGCAAAAAGTTTGAAAGTGTATAAAACTGAATGATGAATCCTATCAAAATTTTGGTATGTTTGTTATCCATTCCACAAAGCAAACCATCTTCGTGCAGCGCAGAGGAGGGTTGACTGCAGTCTCACGCCCTGAGTTGGGGTGAACTGAGCCTCCTCGTGTTTGACAGCATAGTTGCTCTGGAGGGGGTGCAGCCACAGGAAGTCCGAATTCATCGCAGTCTCCTTCTGCTCAGGGAAGTGGGCTTCCCCTGGCGAGCAGGTTCTGCCTCCCACTGAGGGCCCTGGCAGTAGGCTGCACTGGATAAGGGGGGTGGGTCTTGGAAGCTTAAGTAAATGAGGCCTCGTTTGGTTCACACGCTGGTTATCTGGCTGCACAGGTGTCTCGGAGCCTTTCCTTCCCTTGCCCAGAGTTTGGTATCTCAAGGTTGCCAGACACAGAGCCTAAACTTACATCAATATTTACCTCCTCTGCAAACATAGCTATTGAATTAGTAACTTCCAAGTCTGGGATTTTTATTTTTAAATGTCCAAGGTTTCAGAGTCAACCCACTTTCAAGGCCATGAACTACCTGGGCGAGGACTGCCGTGGCTCTGTCACCTTGCACAGGGCCCACCTTCCAGCCTGCAGTCCCGAGACGTGAGGAGAAACAAAGGCTGGTGGGGAGCAGAGTTTTGGTGGGAGCTGCCCTCCGCCTCCTTGTGGTGTTTAGGAGTTTCTTGTGTATCCAGCAGGTTGAACTGCTCCAGTCACACATAAGTCGCAGCTGGGGGCCCAGGCGGTATTGGGTGAATTTCCACTAAACCCTGAGGTATCCTATGGCCTCAAATTGCTTGTGAAACAGCGGTCACTATCAGGGCTGAACCAGAAAATACCCGTTAAAATTAAAATTCTACAAAAAGGGAATGAAGAATTAAGCAGTTAATTTTTGTAATTCTGGAAGTGGCAGGAAAGAGAGTTTTTGAAGCCAAGAATTAGAAAAAAATCTGTCAAAGCCTCAACGTTATCTGTAAGTTCCATCCATATCTCATGGTAACTAACGTTTATGACCAGGATTCAATGTGTGGTTCTGAACTGTTCTTGCAAGTAAGAGAAATCGTCGTACAACACAATAATCTCTCATGGTTAAGGCAATGCTGGTTGTTATAACCCTGAAATACCAGTGGCTTAGAACAATGGGAATTTATTTCTTGCTCATGAAAAATTTGAAATGGGTCTTTGCAGTTGATGGCTGGCTCTTCTCTAAGCAGGGAAACAAGGCTTCCTCCATCTTGTGGCTCTGACCGCCTCAACACATGGCCTTCAAGGTCAGCGTACTTGCCTGAATCAAGCTGTGGAAGGCGAGGCATGTGAGGACCATGCGTGAGCTTCCACGACAGAACTAGGACTGGTGCGACATCTAGACACTCAGGCTCATTCGCTGGAAGTTGATCACGTGGTTCATCTCCCTGCAAGGGAGATTGGGTAATAGCACCTGCTTCTGTTCCATACAAGAAGAGGCCATCAACCTCTGCCACATACTCTATAAAAAGCCCCAGATAGCTCATTAGTGGTCTGAAGGAGACAACAGGGTTGATAAAATTGTATAACCCAGCTAGAGAGTTCAGCAAGATTGAATTTCAGATGTCGTTCCCCTAGAGCTCACCTGATAGGTTGCTGATTATGTATAATTCCCTTCTTTGCTTTCATAACAGTTTGGGAAATTGAATCTCCCCAAAACCTTCTAAAATTTGAACCTATTTCAGTTTATAAAACAATTCCCCATGTACTCTAGTCTCTGTCTCAGAATTTGGTGACTTTTGGTCCTAATTCTACAGCCTCTATTGAGCAAAGGTTACCTGAACTATAGGTTAACTATTAAGCTTTCTAAAATGCCAACTCAGAAATTTTGTGTGAATTATTTGGTAATTCACACAGAACGTATTTTGCTTCATAGTAAACCCCAAAGTAAACATTAGCTCACTTTTGGGGGGGCAGTTGTTTCTTTGTTTGCTTGCTTGTTTCACGTAAAAAGAGCTTCAGAAAATCACAGTCCTTTACTGTGAGGTTGTAGAAGCAGCTTTCACCGTAGCAACTATGCAAGCGAAATGGCTTTTTATCTTCCTTCCCTTGCTGTTTTGTCCATTCATTCAGCAGGGATACGTTACAGGCCTTTTATGTACCGTCCCTGGAATTCCTTCTTGTGCCCTCTGCCCTGATTTTAGCATTTCCCTTGCCCAACTTTCTTGAACTTTCCTCATATACAAATAATTGTATTGTTTTTTCTGCAACCGTAACCTTTCAGGGAACTGAATTATCTGACTGACAAATGTGGCAACTTCAAGTGACTTAGTCTGCACGTGTGACGCTGTCAGGCTAAATGGCAACAGCCTCGCAAATTTATGCTATGCCATTGCCATCTTTTTGAAAATTTATTTTAAGCAATCTATCACCAACTGAAAATATCCCACTTCTTTTCTACCAAATGCTTCTCTTTCAGATTATGTTTCCCAAACCATTTCTTTCGAGTTGAATTTTATTTTTCTCTCCTATTCATAATTTCATTTGATGGCAGGGATCACTGGTTCACCATTATGTTCTCAGAAGTAACTTCAATTCCTTTTGTCAGTTCATTTGTGCCTTTTTCCATGTTATTACTGAGAAATAAACTAGTTCTGTGGACTATTAAAATAAAATACCAAGTGCTTTCCTGAAAGGAATGAAGTGTCTTGAAGAATTGCCACTATTTCACTGTTTTTGAGGGTAAGGCAAGATTATAAAAACTGCCTAAACTGGTAAGCTTTTAGTATTTGTTTTTGAGAATGTTGCTGTCACCTGGGCTGGGTAGCTCAGTTGGTTAGAGCATCGACACACACACACACCAAGGTTGTGGGTTTGATCCCTGGTCAGGGCACATCCAGCACTCAACCAATGAACGTATAAATAGGTGGGACCACAAATCAGTGTTTTCTCTCTGTCTCTGTCTGTCTCTCTCTTTCTCCCTCCCTCTCCCTCCCCTCTCCCTCTAAAATCAATCAATAAAATTTTTTGAAAAGAATGTTGCTATTGAATCTGTGAAGACAATTTAGTTGACACATACCCACAGGCCTGCATGGAGAATTGCACATTTAACAGGAGGCAGGCTAGACCTTTGCCGCCATGAAATCCTGGAGGTTCTGAGCCCTGGGTAATCAGACTGGAAGAGAATTATTCTTATCTACCCTTTTGTCATCTGCCCACAAGTCCTGTGGAAAACTTTACCTACTCTATCATTTTTGGTTTATTTATGATTAAAATTATAAATATATCATTGGCACCTCCTTTCAATTCATGTCATTTTCCGTGGAATGGCTCAAAAAGATAAGGCTTGCCTATAAAACAGACCTTTGGGTTCCAGCGGGTGTGAGCGGGACCTGCCGGAACTGCCATGGTGAGTCCAGAGTGTATGTTCCAAGCCTAGTTTATTAGTATTTGCCTATTTCCCCCCAGCAGTCTAGCGGAACTTGAATTATGCCCATCTTTTAAAAATTAATGTAGCCAGCTTCACTCATATTTTTTACTTTGTTTAGATGCTTCCAATCTGGGCACTTGCACTGCTGCTGGGAACGGTAGTGGGTAAGTAAGCATATTTACAGGGCACTCAGTACTTTCCGGAGTTCAAGGCACAGGGAGGACAAGGAGCAGAGTGAGCAAAGGGCATGAACAGGAGTGTGAGCGCTCGGAGTGGGGTGGCTGAGACGCCCCATTCTGGTGGGGCTAAGATGCCCCATTAAATTTGAATTTCAGATAAACAACATGATCGTTTTCTCTTAAAAAATATTCATTGTTTATCTAATACTCTAACTTGTATTTTTGTTTGCTGAATTTAGCAACCCTAGCTTGGCACCAAGTGGGGTTCGACCTCTGGTTCCACCAGTCACAAATAGACTCCCCTGAGCAAAACTCTTAACCTCTAAGTACTTCACTAACTGTCACCTGTGGAATGGGCATACACGAACACCCCTCTCATGGGATCATTGTGAGACCTGGGTAACCTAACTCACATCAACCACCCTGCCCGGCCCCTGGCACATCGTAAGATTTGGAGGATGCAGCCCCCGAAACAGCCACTACTCCGACTCCTACTGTTGTTAATCTAGACTTTGTCCTCCTCGACATCCCTCCCTTTGTGTTGTTCTGTTATGGGAAACGTGTAAGGCCTGAGTTGAGTCAGACCGTGGATTATCTGTTTGATTATTTGTGAGCAGCTTCTTCATCACGGGAGTCCAGGATGCCCCTTTAACAGAGGTCAGACAGAGCCTTAGACACGCAGTCATCTGGAGACACACAGCTTCAGCCTTTGCACCAAACGAGCTCCCCACCCAAAGCCCAAAGCCAGAAGATGGCTACAAGGGGTTGAGGGCCTCTCCTCCCCTATGAAGGCCTGGGGACACAAGGCTTCTTCTTTCCTGAGCACCAATGGCCCAAGAAAGACATCTGAGTTGAGAGGCTTGGTGGGACCCCACCAGGACCCCACACAGAGATGAGGGGAGTGAGGTGGCCCTACGTGGTAGCGATGAGGAGCTGAGGTCTGTCTTAAGCTTGGATGTTGTCTATCTCTGCTCTTCTGTGAATGTGTAGAAAGGAAGAAGTGTGGGGATGAGGAGGGAAAAAATATGCCACAAAATATAATTTAACTCATATTTTGCCAGAGATACCATGAAAAAAAGAGCCTTGTGGTTAAACTAATAATCCCTAAAACCTTCGGGGTGATTGCAGGAAAGGAACTCTGCTTCCAAAGACTTGGCTGCTTCAGTGATGATGCCCCATGGGCAGGAATTACGGCGAGACCTCTCAAAATTTTGCCCTGGAGCCCCAAAGAGGTCAACACCCGCTTCCTCCTGTACACCAACGAAAACCCAAACTCCTTTCAAGTAAGAGTGCTCGCTGTTTTCAGAACTCAGTTCCATCTGTGTTATGTGATAAGGATACTGAATTTTTAGTCTTCTAAAGACAGTAAGTCAATGAAATTTACATCTTTGTAGACTTTTAGGACTGTGAGCTTAAATATTACTTTATGTAACTTTGTTTATAAGGGGTTCTTTGTCTTGATATTATTATTCTTATCTCTATGGTACCATTTAATAAATCATTTAGATATGGATATATATATACATACATATATAATCTCTCAATATTTTATATAACATTTCAACATGCTTTGTGTATATAAAATACACACAAGTGGAGATGAGACCCCCACCACCAATATCATAGCCGACATATTATCCCAAGTTGAACAACTGCAAAAATGTTATGGCGTCCGCAAAGCAGCGACCAGAGCACGGTAGCAGATAGCCTGGTTGAAATGGGAGAACCCTTCCTCGCAAGGCTCCCAAGCCCAGGCTGTCTTCTTCTCCCACCCTCTCCACATGCAACTGGAGTCTACAAGAAACCTGATGTCAAGCACTTTTCTCCCCCACATAGGAAATTGTCGCAGATCCATCAGCTATCGAGGCCTCCAATTTCAAAACAGATAGAAAAACCCGCTTCATTATTCACGGATTCATAGACAAGGGCGAAGGAAGCTGGCTGGCCAATATGTGCAAGGTGAGACGTGATCCTCTATTAAGGGAAGACTGTTTCTGGAGTGATCCTGAACCCCGGGAAAGGCACAGGCCCCCATCAATCAGGACAGAGGCCGGCCCCGGCGGCAATGGAGGAGCCCCCAGTCCTGCTGGGCGGGGCTCCCAGGGTTGGTCCAGGAGGTGGAGGGGGTGCAGAGGCCTGGCACTTCCAGGACAGCAAAGCTGGCAGGCATTCGGTGGCTTTGGGTAATAGTTATTCAATAAAGAATACAGAGATATTTCAGAATTTAGCAACACATGTTGCTGTACTGATAAACATGAGTTGCATTTTCAAGAGCTTTAGAATTTTTTCAATAGGCTTTCATGTCTATATGAAGAGTTAATATAATTCATTTTGCCCAAAAGAATGATTTTCCTTTGATTTTCACTTGCTACTCAGCGATCTCCTAAGGTAACGGCAGCTGTGTAGGTTTTCATTTCCGCTTCTGTTGTTTCCGCAGTAGTAGTGATGCTATTTCCTTTAATTTGCCTTTGGCCATGTGGCCTGTGATAAGGAAGAATTTTAAAAAGACAGAAAAGTCAAATACAACAAAATTTCCTAGCAACTGCCAGGTAACTAACTGCTCAAGGAACGTTATCAATGATTCATTTATTCATCAAGCTTCTGCGGCCTGCCATTTCTTCAGAGGTCTCAAGAGAAAAGACACAGAGGTCGTTATAACTCTGTGTAATTTCAGACCTGTCTGGGACTCAAGCCAAAGGCTGAAGGAGGCAACTCCAGACAGTTTCTGCTGACCCTGCAGACAGCCAACATGAGCAGGCTAATTCCCTTCCCAAGTTTAGAAATAACCAGTAAAACTACAATTTATCTTCTAAAATAATTTAAAGGTGATGATTATTGGGGGGGGGGGGCAATAAATTACCATACAACAGTAAAGAAAAAATAAGTGATTCTCATCTCAGCAGGAACGCAATTTATTTCTGAGATCTCAGAAGCAAATGTGTTTTTCTTGCCTTTGACTTGGCTTTGATGACATCGTTGCACTCCAGTGGGGAAAAGTGGATTATAGTCCAAGGTTAAAGGTCTTAGATTCTAGTCCGACTCTACCCGCAACATTAGCAAACTCTTTCCCCTCTTTGAATATTTCTATCAGTAAAATGAAAGAGCTGGAGATGATTTCTAAGACTGCTTCATTCTTCTCAAATTCTTCTTGGAAAAATGGTGAGAATATGTATGAACACACAGACAAAATTCCTGTTAGATCTAATATTCAGGAAATTATCATGGACCCCTATTGAATGAAGGTTCCAGTAGCTATCTAGTAGATGATGCTTTTATGTGAAATAACTCTTCAGTAATAATAAAATGTGTTTGTCTAAAAACTTTGATAAGTTTTCCCATCATGAAAAAGGTTACTCATTTACCTTCAATATATTTATTTTAGGTGTTCCTAACATATTCTTTCATTCTTACATTTATTTTTCCATTCAATAAATAGTTATTTTGCACCTACTGTGTGCCAGGAACTGCTCACACCACTGAGGATACAACAGTGAACAAATCAGGCAATATCCTGGGGTGTATTCTAGTAAGAGATGATGTTGCGACACTATGAAGCTCTAATGAGACAACCCACTGCACCACATTTTATATATTTTTCCATGAAACAGGCGTCTAAGTAACTGTTGCGTAGACATCCCAAGAATCCAGTTCCATTATGGCCAAACATCCAGTTTGGGGTCGCTTTAAACTTCAAAAGGGAATCCATATCCGTAACAGACTAGAAGTTTTGTTTATTGCTTTGGGGTCAAAAGCAAGATGATATTGTAAATGCCAGTCTTCCGATGTAGTAATTGAGAATTAGTAAGGATTAATTCTGAATCATTTACCTATTTATTGTGTCTCTTCTGCCAGAACTTGTTCCAGGTGGAAAGCGTGAACTGCATTTGCGTGGATTGGAAAAGTGGCTCCCACACGGTGTACACTCAGGCCTCACAGAACACCCGGATTGTGGGGGCAGAAGTGGCTTATTTTATCAATGTCCTTCAGGTAACTTTTGTATGTAAAATCCCATGCACGCTGCTCTCTGGATTTTCCTCCAAAGACAACAGCAACAACAAAAACACTGTGATTTGACTTTCCCCTTTGTTGGGAAAAAATTAAATTAAAAAATCTAGATTTGGGCTTCAACAATACGCCCATGAGGGCCAATAGACTAGTTTTTTTTTAAATATGGTATTATTCAGGCCACCAGGCAGGCTATTCCTGCTGAATTCTCCCACTATTTCTTTTAATTTTACCAGTTATTAAACCAAGTTGACAGAATAATGTTAACCTTATGGTTAAACTAGTTTCTTGTTTTTGATTTTTTAATTTTTTAAAGATGTTACTTATTTATTTTTAGAGAGAGGGAAAGGGAGGGAGAAAAAGAAGGAGAGAAACATCCATCAGTTGCTTCCTGTACTCACCCCAACCTGGGACCAGGCCTGCAACCCAGGCATGTTCCCTGACTGGGAATCGAACCAGCAACCTTTCGCTTTGTGGGATGATTCCCAACCAAATGAGCCACATCAGTCAGAGCTGTTTTTTTATTTTTTAAGAGAAGCACAATGATAACAAGTTAACCTGATCTATTAACTAAAAGCAAACAAAATACTAAACTTCAAGGTGCCTAAATAGTTGCTTTCAATATTATTTTCTAATCCAAATACTCGCTTTACTGCCTCTAGGTAACAATTCCTCATATCCATCAAAGGGTCTCTCCGCATAATAAAATAACAAAATAAAGCCCTATTTCTGCCAGTTTAAATGTTAAAACCATCATCATTTTCTATTATAACTGAAAAAATGAGGAAAGGTGCTTCGAGGGGAGGAGTTTGCTTCCTCACACTCAAGGGTTTGGAGGCCCCCTTCCGTACGCATCATTTCTGCGTGTGAAACCTTTGTGAAGAAGTCTTTCTTCCCCACAGTCGGCCTTTGATTACTCGCCCGCCAATGTCCACATCATTGGCCACAGCCTGGGTTCCCACGCTGCTGGGGAGGCGGGAAGGAGGACCAATGGGACCATCGGACGGATCACAGGTTGGTCAAAACAGTAAAAGCTACAAACTGAGATTACGTGTAGCCCATGCGTGTTTGAAAGGATGGGAATTCGGTGCAGCCTGCTTTTCACCCTGGGAGACCGAGGCTTTCACGTTTTCTGCATTGGGCCCCGTGATGAGAAATCGGTGTGTGCTGAGGCCACGTGAATGTCCTATTGATGCCAATCTTGGGGCCTCCAGAGCTCTGCTGAGCGTATGAATATTGCTTGTGACTACAATGGGAATTGAAAACATCTGGAGGTTTTATTCACATCTGTTTTCCCTTTTTCAAGCATTAACACAGGACAAGTTTCATGAATAGGATAAACAGCACAAATAACAGAGTAAATAATAAATAGAATTAAACCAAAAAAGCTAAAAAATATTTGATTAACTCCATTCTGCTTCAAATGCAATTGAGAATTAGGCCCACTTTCATCAACCACAACCCAAAACCGTTGAGTGGGGGCAGGCTGGAGGCCAGGTAGCCTTGGACTGCCAGTTCTGTGTGATGAATTAGAGAAAATACATTATTTTACAAATCTCAGACTACTTACATTTGACCAACGTTGGATGCTTGGGTCCTAAAACACCCCCGTGAGTTTACAAGAAAGACTTGGCTACCCTTCATCCGAGAAGTAACTCAGAAAACAACCGCTTTCCTCTTCTATCCTCCAGCTCTGATTTTCTTTTTAACACTTTGGATAAGTTGGTTACATTTGGATTGGTGGAGGCATCTGGAATGTCTATCATTAATTTGCTGGAGAGAGCATCCTTCCCCATGGTCCGTAAATGTTTACGAGAGCCAAGTCAGCCAGGTGCTGTGCAAAGCCGTGCAAGCCAAGGTCCTTGCTCTCATGGAAACTCTTTCATGCCTAACTCACAATGACAGCCATAAAGACAGGTGAATGCGCAGGCACGCTGATAGGTGTGGACACCATGCATCTTGTCACTTTAGGGTTGGACCCAGCTGAACCTTGCTTTGAGGGGGCACCCGAATTAGTCCGACTGGACGCCAGTGATGCCCAGTTTGTGGATGTAATTCACACAGATGCTGCTCCCATAATCCCCAGCATAGGTGAGTTCCTCAGTTCATCCTCCTGGAATGTTTTGTGAGTCTATACATTCGAGTGTTTTAGAGGATTCTTGGTCTATACATTAACATCATCTTTCCCATGTTTTAAAATTCTTCAGGGTTTGGAATGAGCCAGATTTCAGGACACCTGGATTTCTTTCCAAATGGAGGAATACACATGCCCGGCTGCCAGAAGAACGTTCTCTCTCAGATCGTGGACATAGACGGGATCTGGCAAGGTAAAACCATCGTGTGCAGAGATTTTTCTTGGGGGAAAGTTTGTGCTTTGTTTTGCTAAGCTCTCTGAATACTTTGGTATTGCACAGGTCTCACATTTTCTATAACAAGGTGCTTTTTACTTGTGTCCCCAAGATACGGGCTTTTCACTGGGGAAAGCGGGCATGAGGCGACTGTAAGAAGGAAATGTACTTTCCATCAACTTTGCAAAGATCGAGTTCAGGGAATGCATTACTAAGTGATGGTTGCATCTGTATGAACCAATCTTTTCCTTCTGGAGTTATTCAGAACTTTTTTTGAAGTTCCATTTCAAGAAAGAACTATTTTTATATTTCAAAACAAAATGCTCTTTTCCCTTAGCTGTGGCATTACTCTTATCATCTGAAATGGTAATGATAATACAGTTCATATATGATTTTTGTCCTGTGACCCTCATGAGTTCACACTAATTAGAGAAATCTATTCAACAACTGAACTTTAACCTGATCGTGACATTAATCTGGAAAAATCAAAATCTGTCACTGACGTGGAATCGTGCCTGTTTTCAAAGGCACTTGTAACTTTGTTGCCTGTAACCACCTGAGAAGCTACAAGTATTACGCTGATACCATCCTCAACCCCAACGGCTTTGCTGGATTCCCCTGTGACTCGTACAAAGCTTTCACTGAGGTAAGGAGACTCTGCCTGGCACCTAAAGAATTTGGTGACCATCATTTCTCACGGCTCGTGTGGGTCACTGCCCATGCCATGCAAGCAGCGGATGGGGCTATGTGACTCCCACATCTGTATACTTTTAGTTATCCAGATTTATTTTAATAGTCATAAGATACTGGAGAATTTCTATGAAATGGGCTCGTCTGCTGAAATCTCATATCTGTCTTGTTCTCTTGCTTCTGCATATATCAGGTAAAAGTTCCATCTTGTTTTGGAAGTAGTTCTAAGTTAAAAAATAGTCTACGCAAATCTGGGCTGTGGCTACAGGACGCTGATGAACATGGAAACCTTGTCTTAAATGCTGACCTTATAAAACCATATAATAATGGACATGTGGATATTTGTCTGCGATCTCATACTTGCCAAGATTTTTTTTTTCACATTTTCATCTTGTTTGGTATTTTCTAGATAGCTAGGTAAAAATTTTTAAATGTGATCTTGAATATGACATATCTGTTCCCTGTTTATTTTTAATTGCTTTTCCTTATACCGTATTTTTTTCAAATGGAAATGTATAATCTGTGTCATTTAATGAATAAAATTTCAAGTAACATGCCAGGTGAAGTCGTAATTACCAAGGGCATACACCTTAGTGGTGAAGACAGAGAATATGAATCTGGGTTTCACCATGAAAATGACGAATGATTTGAGGCAAAATACTTAACTTCCCCAAGGCAATTTCTTCATTTCTAAATGTAAATAATAATGGTAGGCTTCATAGATTTGGTAGGAGGATTTAATGAGAGGACATGTTAATTGCTTAGCCCAGAACCAAAAATATAATAATTAGCATTCAACAGCTGTGAGCTGTTATGTGTGTGTCTGGGGAAGCTGTGTTGTATATTTTATTTCCAGTATAGCTTACATATAGAACCAAAATACCCTCTTTCTTTGGTCTAACTTTATTTTTATCTTTTTCCCATAGCCCTCCCTATTCTCTAGGTAATGGGGAAAACAAACAAACAAACAAACAAACTGACAGACAGACAAAGAAGCTTTAGGTTTCATTCAGTTCAAACTTAATCTGACTCAATAATACAAACAGTCCTTTTAGGAGAGGCTCAGACACTTTTATGAGAAAAATTCTCAGTCTGGCAGATTTCTCGGCCTTCCCCTCGAGGCTGGCATTGGGCCAGGAGATCATGGTGGTGGTCGGCATGTGCTGGGCAGAGGGAGAACGTGGAGAACCTGACGGGCTGTGGCAAATGCCAGCTGATGAATCCCGGCTTAGGCAATGCCCTCAGAGATCTGTGGGCATTCTTCCTGGCTAGCTCAGTCTCTCCTTAGCTTTTGTTGGATGCAGACCTGGTTCCTGGCCCCGCCCCTGTCCGGTTCATAGACCCAGGAGTGGGGCAGCCTTGCCCTTCCACCGTGGAAATGGCTATGTTTGTCCTTCCCACTCTGTTCCTCCTTTTCCCTCTCTTCTTCCCACAATTCCTTGGCCCACAGTTCCTGTATGATATCCATCTTTTCTAGACCCAACCTTAGGGCTAAACCTTAGCAACCAACTGGGGCATTTTCTCTCCACACTGAGAGAATTCAGAGATCTGGAGTTTTTAGACTTTGATATACTCAGTGGAGCTAAAGAAATTGAGAAAAACCTGACTTTTGAGCCTGTTGTACTTCTACTGGTTCCTATTTTGCAATCAACAGCTGATTATCACTTGCTGCTCTGTGTCTTGCACTTTCTGAAATAAATTCTAACCACCTGAAGGCAGATAGATGTTCAGGAGCAACTGTGGAAAAAGAGGAAAGATTCAAATATGTGTGTATATATATATATGTATTTACATAAATTCTCTTTTGCGTGATTTTTATAATGCTTGTGTTAATATTGTGTTATTTAACAGTGAAATTGCTGATTCATTGTTGTAAAATAATGAGATGCATTTTTAACCTTTGCAGAGACACTGTTAAGCCCTCTTTTACCACCATGACAGAATTGGCTTCAGAATATTTGAGTTGTAACAACATGTGAAAAAGAGATGATGCACTCTTATAAGAAACAGCATCATCGTTCATCACCTGTTTGTTTTCCCTAGAACAAGTGCTTCCCCTGTCCCAGTGAAGGCTGCCCGCAGATGGGTCACTATGCGGACAGGTTTCCGGGGAAAACGAAGGAAGTAGGCCAGACATTTTACCTAAACACTGGTGACGCCGGCCATTTTGCCCGTAAGTCTCTATTTCATTGGCCTTCAATTCTGAACGCTATATATTTTATCATGCCCAGTAAAAATGTGTGAAATTCCTTTTCTGTACAAAACATTTTTAAACACCCCACTCCAATGTGGAAAAATACCCAGATGCTGTGCTCAGCTAATTTGGATGGTAGAACAGGATTTAGGGACTAAATTATGAATAAAACAAAAATAAATCTCTTCACATTTGATTCTAGTGCTGAATTTAGAAGGCTTCTTCTACTCCAGGTTCTTCACATTCAGTCAAAGGTTTCAGTGAGCAAAATCCTGAAGTTTTGTACAAACAGAAAAGTCATCCAAGAGAGAGATGGCAGAGGCTGTGGGAATGGAAAGGAATTGACAGATTCAAGAGATACTGCGGACTGCAGACTGTGGGTGCTGCGGATCAGAGGGTGCATGGGCGGTAGAACACAGGACCGACTGCAGGTCTCTTTTCCAGCTAATAGAGGAAGGAAGCTGTTTGGGAGTCAATGAGTCAGCTGCGCCATAAAAACTAAAGCTAAATTTTATCCCCCATCCCCCGTAATAAACCACACTAGCTCAATATGGTAAAAAACAAAAACAAAAACAAAACTGGTAGTTGACTATTGACTGGTACCATAAATTGGTTACCACAAGTTAATACATTTCCAAAGGCAATGGAAAGTTAAATTGTCACGTTTTTAAATAAATGTAGGCTATGTAGACACAGACGAGCATACTCTAAAATGTGATGATCTATGAAAGTGAAGCAAATTAATCAAAATGTCATAGTCTACTGTTTTCTACTCAAATTTTAACATAAAGTTCTTTTAACATTTAGGAATTAACTGCTAGGTTAAAAAATTGAAAGCAAAATCGATTACTTTTTCTCTTGTCTTCCCCCAATGCCTATCCTCTGAATATTGAGATAAAAGGAATGTCTATGACTATTAGAACTACCAATGCAGGTGATAAATTATTCAGAATTCAGCAGTAGTGGAATCCCAGGTAGCCTGCTCTCAATATCTTCTCTGCAAACTGACGTTCTGCAAACCCTCCCCCTCCCTCATGCAGGTTGGAGGTACAAGGTGACTATTATTCTGTCTGGAAAGAAGGTTAGAGGACACGTGCTAGTTTCTCTGTTTGGAAACCAAGGAAACTCTAAGCAGTATGAAATTTTCAAGTGAGTAAAATATAACTCTAAGCTTCTTCAACGTTGGAATGCCCCACATATTCGTGTATGTTGTGGACATAAGAGTTTAATCATTACTGTCTGAGCGTACGGTACTGCCACCTGCCATCAAAAAGAAGAGATTATTCCACCCTTGCACCTTAATACATTTCAGAATTTTGCTTCTAATTTTTTTCTCTGCTAGTTCCTGAGAAAACCCCTGATGTTTACTTTGATGAGTGGCATCTGATTTATAATCAATAAATAATTATTCTGTCTAAAACAACTGGGAAAAGATGATATATATGATGTATCCTTTATTAGATATTGGGAAGATTATGACTAAAACATGTTGGAAGTTTTATCAAAGCAAGGATGACTTTAAAGCAATATAAGTTATTAATGGCAGACAAACTACCACTGAGCTAGCGTACATGTCTGCACTCATTTAATACATCCCAATGACAAATGTACTATTAATCATCAACTTAGAGATGCATTGTAAGCTGGTTTTAGAAACATATATATTTATATGTATATGTACATATGTTCATGTATGTTTTTATTAACTTTTTAACTCCCAAGGGGCGTTCTCCAACCAGACAGTATTTATTCCAATGAAATTGACTCAGATGTGGATGTTGGAGACTTGCAGATGGTTAAATTTGTTTGGTATAACAATATCATCAACCCAACTCTACCCAAAGTGGGGGCATCCCAGATCACAGTGGAAAGAAATGATGGAAAAACGTAAGTAATAAAAATCCAAAGAGATTTGACATGTTGAATCACATTTATAGTTCCAGCCCCACTGAAAGTTTACTTTAAGTAAAATCTCCTACAATGTTCTCCTACATCCCGCCCACAGGTGTGTCCTAATACCTTCTATCTCTTTAGGAGCAAGTGTAGAACTTTAGGAACACCTCTGTGATAGATTTGTAGATGAGTGCTACATTATCTAACACAAGTGGTGATAGAATGAGAATCTGGTTGCACGATCTAAGGTGAGAAGAAAGATTTCATTTAGCAGCTGTGCCTTGTGCTGCGTGTGTGCTTAATATGTGTGCCTTCTCCAAATGTCTCGGGTTCAGCAAACTGCCACTAAAATTATGAGGAAAATAACTTATCAAGAAGTACAAATAGACTGTTCTGGAACATTGGCTTTCTTAGTGAAGACAAAGGTCAACCTTTGGTTCCAACCAAGACTAAAGTGTGTGAGCCAACGATACTTACCATGGTGAGCCACCAGAAAAAGTGTGTTCCTGATGGCGATAACCGTAACAGAACCAGCATGAGCCCAGTGTTCTGAATATAAAGGCAACTTCTGAGGCATAGTGCTATGCTTCTTTTGTCATCGTTCAGTCATTCAGTTCCCATAAAGGCCCAAGGAGAGGGCTTTTGCTTCTGGCAAAGAGGGAGTAACAGTGATTGAACTTACATTCCCAATCGAAACAACTGAAATTCAAGCAAAAAGTATATAAAGTAACAGTTTCTAGACACTGAACATTAGGCAACAAAGGAACATGATCCCTGAAAGACAAGAAACAAATAAGGTAGAGCGTTGCAATTGTTCCAGCTTACTGCCCGGGAGAGTGTTTTCAGGATGTCACACGAGGAGGGAAATTTCAGACAGAGGCCAGTGGACTCCCTGAATGAAGGAGGCAGAGCTAAGAACCCAGAAAGCCCAAAGCAACTGGATTTCAGAGGACTGAGTACCAGAGAGAAGAGAGCTACAGAGAGAATCTCAGAAACCTGGAAATTTCCCTTGAATATTTAGCAGAGCACTGACGTGTGGGGAAACTAACCAAGGCCAGTGAAATATCCATTCAAAAGGATTAGAGGGAACAGTGCCCAGTAATCTTCAGAGATGGGATGAGAACCTGTCTTCACTAACCAAGCTGGAAAAGTTCACAAGTCAAGAAATACTGGATAGAATATTTAGGAAGATCTTCCCCCAGTTGCAGGAAATAATTAGCTTAGATTGAACAAGACCTAGAAGTTTTCAAATTGTTTCCAAATAGCTGAATTGCAACCCAAAACAGAGCTTCAGAAAATTTATAGGAATACAAAAGTATCCAGCAGCAAACAGGCTAAAACCCACACATTATGACATTAAATAAGTTTCTCAGGTATGCAACAAAATTGGGACACTACAACCTTTGATGAAGATGATAATCAATCAGTGGAAACCAAACCAGAACTGATACAAATATTGTAATAGCAGACACAAACATTAAAACAGTTATTAAACTTGTATTCCATCTGTTCAGAAGGTTGTTAGGGGCATGGCATATATGAAAGAAGACCCAAGTTGAAGTTCTAGAACTATAATACTTGAAATTAAAAAAACAGGGTGGGTAAAACTAGATTCACAGTTCTGAGTGTGTAAAACACAGTTTATTCTTGTATTGTTATTTATTAATTATTGTATTATTTTTCTATACAAACAACTGTAAACCTACTCCCACCCCCATCCCCCATACACTGGATACAATTAACAGCAGATTAGACATTACAGAAGAAAGATTAGTGAACTTGAAGGCATAATAGAAACTATCCAAAATAGACATGCAGAGAATAAGATTTTTAAAATGGGAAGAACATGAATGAACATTGAAATTACTTCAAGAAGTGCATTATAGTTCTTACTGAAGACCCTAAAGGAGGAAACAGAAAATATGTTTGAAGAAATAATGGCTCCAAAATTCTCAAACTTGGTGAAAACTGTAAACCAACTGATCTAAGTGATATAACAAGAAACAAGAAGAAAACTAACCAACACACATCAAAATCAAATCGCGCAAAGCTAGTTTTAAAGAGAAAATCTTGAAAGCAGCCAGAGGAAAAAATATACATTACATACAGAGACATAAGGACCATAATTACAGCAAATTTCTCACCAGAAACAATGCAAGTGAGAAGACAGTGAAACGGCATTCTTAAAGTACTGAAAGAAAAAAACTGTTAACTTAGAATTCTATACCCACAAATATACATTTCAAAGATGCAAAAGAAATAAAGACTTTTCATATATTCCAAAGCTGAAAGAATTTATCACCAGCAGGTCTATGTAATGAGAAGCATTAAAGGAAGATCTTCAGGGAGAGGGAAATGACACCCCCTGAAAATAACCTGCAAAAAGAACTAAGAGACTAAAAAAAAAACCCACATTGAAAAACACAGGAGGTCATTAAATATTATTACCTAAGTCTTTAAAAATGGTTGACTAATTGAAGATGATGGCAGTACTGGGAGCGTTATAATACATGTGTAAATTTTATGATAAGAGAACCATAAGGGGTAGGAGAGAGAAATGGAAATATCCTATTGTAATGATTTTGTACCAAATGTGAATTAATATTTCACTTGAAGGTAAAATGTGATAAGTTAAAAATATGTGGTATAAATTCTAAAGCATCTACTAAAATAATAAAATAAAAACTCCAGCTAATAAGCCCACACAGGAGATAAAATGATTCTGTAAAAAAAAAATAAGTCATAAAAAGAGGGGAAAAGACAAAGGGTATGGGTGACAAATAGCAAGATAATAGACTTAGACCTAATCATATTAACAATCGTATTAAATGAGAATGGTCTAACTACAACAATTAAAAGACAGAGATTAAAATTGGATTCTTTTGAAAAATCAATAAGTAATTCTATGCTACCTATGTGAAATGTACCTTAAATATAAAAACACAAATATATTAAAAGTGAAAGGAGAGAAAAAGATATAACATTAGTTATTAAGGAAATTCAAATTAAAACCGCAATGCAATATCATCATAAATGTATTTAAATGGCTAAAATTTCGAAAATTGCCAAGTGTTTAGGAGGTGCCTTTGGAGTGTGACAAAGGAGTCTTCCCTGTCCTTGGAGGTGCCCAATGACACCTTCTCTCCCTGCTATTCCACGGCCATGAAACAACATCGGCAAGCAGCACCCAGTCCGCCCTGCGGAAGCAAGGCCTTCCCTGCGCCACTGCCCGGTGGGGAGCACAGGGGGTGCTCCCCCCTCGGATGGAGGGGGTAGCGGAGCCTGGCCTCGTGCGGCCACAGGGGCTGACGCGGCGCTGTCTTCTCCCCTCAGGTACAACTTCTGCAGCCAGTCCACCGTGAGGGAGGATGTGCTGCTCACCCTCACCCCGTGTGAGGAGCCTGCTCGCATGTGACCCCTGGATCTGACTGCTAATAAAGTCTGTTGGTGCATCAAAACACTCCTGTCTTTGTCATCATTAGTCCATTTTCCCAACGAAACTTTTGGGTGCAGTGACTAAAATCCAAAAGTTGGGCTTAGTCTGAAGAACCACAGATGACTTGAACTTTGCTACATATTATGTGGCATTGAGCTTAGGGATCTAATGTATTTGATGCTGACTGGCAGCGTGTCCGTTACTACTATCACTGACGTCAGTCTGACTACTTAAGGCAGAGATCCGGGTCCAAAACGACCCTCTCTGGGTGGGCACGCGTGGGAAGGACACACCTTTGCTGCTTACTCCCCTGTCTGCTCCCACTCAGGAGAGATGCAACACAAGGAGGTGAGGACAGGGCATTTCTAATGCTTCCTAACTGCCTCCAGTGGGGGTCCCTCACACCCTCCTCCTCTCTGCAGCCTCACAGATTTTTCCAATACGCAAATCAAAGATCCTCCCACAGGTTGCCATGACGGAACGCACATTCCTTAGGGAGCCTGGCAAGGGCCCTCTTGCGCTCGGTTTTCACCTGGGACTCCACTCACACTCTCACCACATTCCTTCTGCCACTCTCCACTCCGGCACTATCTCCTAAAAGGGCCTTGACCTCAGATGCCGCTGGACCCCTGTGCAAATTCTTCCTCTCCCCAGGATGTTTCTTCCCCTGTCTTCCTGTCTATTGAACTCCTAGTGATTAACTTCCTGTCCGCGTGGACATCGCTTCTTCCAGGGAGACGTTCTTCACCTCCATCACCCACACCCCTTAAGACTGGAGTAGAGGACACCCCCCTGCATTCCCACTGTACCCAGAACTTCCTCCATCTCAGCGCTTCTCTCTCGATATCACAGTTTCTTGCTTACTTACCTGTATAGCCCATATGTAAATTGCTTAAGGAGTTTGCATGT
The DNA here is from genome assembly GCA_004027475.1 of Anoura caudifer. NCBI lineage: Eukaryota > Metazoa > Chordata > Mammalia > Chiroptera > Phyllostomidae > Anoura > Anoura caudifer. The sequence continues at coordinate 188,504 of PVKU01002714.1, forward strand.
TGTGTGTGCCTGGTTCAACGGAATGCAAATGAGTGCCTAGGCTGTGGGAAGGAGTCAGAAAACAGCTTTCTCAGAACAAACACTTCTTTGGAATAAAGGGACTCTGAGAACCCAGCTTGAAACAACCCTATTCTTCCCCCAGAATTTATAATATGTTTCTCTGTCTGCCCTGGCTTGTGTAGCCCAGTGGATTGAGCGTGAGCCTGCAAACCAAAGAGTCGCCGGTTTGATTCCCAGTCAAGGCACATGCCTGGGTTGTGGGCCACATCACTGGTGGGGGACACACAAGAGGTGACCACACATTGGTTTCTCTTCCTCTTTTTCTCCTTCCCTACCCCTCTCTCCAAAAATGAATAAATAAAATCTTTTTAAAAAATAACAAGCTATCTGAACATTCTTGTTGCGGACACCGGCCAGCAGTGTCCGCGTCATTATGGATGAATCAAAACATACACACAGACTATCGGGTCTGGTGGAGGAATAAGGATAACCAACAGGCTTTTTTCTCAAGAGGAGCCAAAGCCTCGGCCTCCATCATCCCAGGCCTTTATTCTAATAATCTCTTACATTTCAAGATGGTTCTTCCTATCCTGGTTACAACAAAGGAGTCAATGCCCCTCATTATATCACAGAAGAAGGACATTAGCAAATGAATAGGCGGAAGTGGTTGAGCCTTGATCCCTGCAAGGCTCAGCATGGATTTCAGGGAGTTACAGTAAGCACTTGCAGGGTGAGGGAGTCTTAGCAAAGAGCAAGTCTCAAAACAGTTTAGGTATATTGCAAATCTGATTACCCACGAGAGAACCTATCTGTGGGCGTGGGTCCTGTGCATCTCCAAGCGGGAGCTGGGCCCACGCCACGCAGAAGGTTCTGCCACAATTCCGACCTTGAAATGGAAGGAGAAAACACAGATAGAGCTGATTGGCTGGAGTAAAGCAGTGATTCGCTCCATCTGGATGTGCAGATAGGGCAGATGACAGCTAGAGACCTCATCTTTATCTTTGTGACCTTCAAGGAGTTATACATTTTGAAGATAGGAGAGCTGTCTGGTGAAAATGAAATCATAGTTTCAAAAGAGATCCACAGATTTGTGTGAAAACGAATCCTGCCTTAAGTTCCCGAAGCTGAGCAAGATGTAAGTTCGTTCAGCATATCTTAACTGTTATTGTCTGAAAGCCTCATCTAGAAATCTTTCCATCTGGAGTGAAATGGATTCATTGGTCTAGCAGGCTCTAAACGAGACACAGTTTAGACCCCAGTCTTGCTAGGGGCTTAGTCCAGTTCTATCCCCCAGGGCATTCAACAGGAGCCAGTGCAGTAAAGCACAGTGCATATCAACAAAGTGCGGGTGTTAGGAAAGAAAACACGCTTCACTGGTGCAGTGTGCCCAAGAGTGGTGGCCGTGAGCGCAATGCCAGCTGCTCTTTCTGAATCCCAGGGCTGGCTGAGCTGTCCTGTGTTAGTTAGCTACTGCTGCATGACAAACCATCAGCAAACTCAGTGGCATTACACAGAAAGCATATATTAGTAATCTCCGGTTTAGTTGGGTGCTTCTGGTCTTGGCTGGGTTCAGTCATGTGTCTGTGGTCAGGGCGCATTGACTCGGCAGTGCTGTTAATCTTGGCTGGGTCTCTCACATGCTTGGGGGTCAACTGGCTTTGAGCTGGTCCAAGTGGTTACTCCCAATGCAGTTAATGACCAAATCGAGTCACACATCTACCCGAAAGGATGGGGGAAAAGACTTCAATTGTTGATGAAAGGAGCTGCAAGATCATATTGCAAAGGGTACGGATATTTGGGGGGAGTGCGAAGAACTGTGACCACTTTCACAATCCCTCTATCACCATCTCTAACCTGTTTCTCCCTCCTGGGGAAGCCTGGGGCTGAGGAAGAAACAGCTCAGGCGTCAGAAGGGTTTTCACAGGGATGGGTCAGGTCAGGCTCCAGTCTCCAGCCTTCTGCTACTGCCTTTTCCTCACTGCTCCCTTCGGAAGCGAGGGCACCTTTCTCACTCACTCACTTCTGACTTTCTCCATGACAGTGTGTTTCTTGTCAAACAACCAACACCAATGAATGGAGGGTTGCTTCTTCTTATCTTAGAACAGCACAACAGCCATGGCTTGTGTGGCTCAGTGGATTGAGCACGGGCCTGGGAACCAAAGGGTTGCGTGTTTGATTCCCATGCCTGGGTTGCAGGCCAGGTCCCCAGTAGGGGGCCATGTGAGAGGCAACCACACATTGATGTTTCTCTCCCTCTCTTTCTCCTTCCCTTCCCCTCTTTCTAAAAATAAATAAATAAAATCTTTAAAAAAAAACCAAAACAACACAACAGCCCTGATTAGATTTGCTGATCAAGAAATCCAGTCTCCACAGTCATCATTCACTCTTTTATTAATAGAAAAAAGTTCATTAAATTTATTAGGATGACAGTGGCTAATAAAATTACATAGATTACAAGTGTACAATTCTATAGCACATCATCTGCATATTGCATTGTGTGTTCACCATCCAAAGTCAAGTCTCCTTCTGTAGCCATGGATTTGACCTCCTTTACCCTCTTCTACCTCCCCTCCCTCTGGTAGCTGCCATACTGTTGTCTGTGTCTATGACTTTTTGTTTATCTTGTTTGTTCACTTATTGCTTGCAGTTTTATATCCCACATATGAGTGAAATCATACGGTTCTTGACTTTTTCCATCTGACTTATTTCACTTAGCATGGTATTCTCAATATCATTCACTCTGACTTGATAAGTCATGCAAATCACCTCTTATTTCAAAGTGTGATAAACATGATACTTTTATAGAAATCCCCTCCCCACCAGCACTGAGCTGCCAACTCTGCACTTTAGTATGAATTTAGCAGAGCCAGCCAACTTTGAAGTGCTGTTTTCTTACTGTGGAGACACACGCCTCTTGCAGTGGCCACCCAACCCACAACTTAGGCTCCATGTTTGAGGCAGAGGGGTGGGTCCCCTCAGGGAGAGCACCTGACCTAACCAGGCCAATCACCTGGTAATTAAGAATTCTGAGCTGAGATGCACACAGCCAGGGGTCCCTGCAGCAGAATCAGGTCCAAGGTGGAAGGCATCCGAGGATGACTGAGGTCTCCGGGGTGGTCCCATTTCTTGGGCTTCCCCGGGTCTTGTGGTTCAACAATTTCGTGGGTTCCATGTAATGCCCCAGTGTTCTTTCAATAAATCTCTGCTTTTAAAAAATTTAGCTAACTAACCAGAATTGATTTCTGTTGCTTACGACCAATAGAACTGTAGCATTTCTCCAAAAACTTACCTGTTGAAACAGCTAAAGGTCTCCACTTCCCTGTCGTGTCAGGGAATGAGGGTGAGGAAAATAGCCTCAGACACAGACACGAGTTAAAGGTACAGAGCTTTTGTCTGTGAAACTCAGCTTTAGGGATTTATCCCAGAAATACATCATGCATGCCGGAAGGGACCCATGTATAAGAATATTCACCAAGGCATTGTTTTTAGTAGTAAAATGTTGAAACACCAAATGTTCACCAGTAGAGGACACACCAGCTCTGGTCACCTTTAGGTGGTTTCTACCTCTGACGCCCCAGGTAGGGAATTTCCCTCCGGGTGGGCATGGAGCCCACAGATGAACTTGGCAGTGAAGTGAGCTGAAAAGGAAAAGGCACAGGGGCCTTACCCATGGGCAAACTGTGACAGGCCACGCATCATCATTTCTCCTAAACCGAAACTGTGCCCTCCCACCCTTCTCCACCCTGAAATTCACTGAGAATAAGGGTCAAATGCCCATGAACTCCATTCATGGTGCATTCATTCCTTCATTAATTCACCATCATGTCAGTGCCAGGCACAGTTTCAGCAGCTGAGATACCACAGTGGCCAAAACAGACGCAGTCTCTGTCATGGAATTGCGTTCCAGGCGGGAGAAGCATCACGACAAATAGATAATTTTAACTTGTCTCGAGAGAGCTGAAAAAACAAACAAGGCGCTGGGTACTGCGGGGCCTGGAGTCAGGCAAGGACGCTGGTAGCGGAGAGATTTCAGGGGTCATCAGAGGTGGCCTCACTGAAGTGGTGGTATTAAAGCTAATTGTTGAGTGACAAGAAGGAGCCAGCCCAGTGCAGGTCTAGGAGAGAGAGTTTCAGGACGAGCGAAGAGTGAAGCGCAGAGGCCCCGGGTGGGAAAGGACTGGGTGTGTTGGATGGAGGCCAGGGTGGCCGTGTGTGGAGGACAAAATGGAAAGCAGGAAGGAAAGAGGCCCCCAAGGCCGACAGCGCCACCTGCCATCTCCCAGAGACACAGTTCCCTAGTTACTCACCGCCAGACTGTCACGAGGCCCCTCCTGGGTCAGCACCGCAATGCCAGCGGAAAATCTGAGGCCTTGGACGTCACCAGCCTGTGGGACGAGCTCCAACACCTTCCTACACCACCTGAGCAGACTTGCCAGCCTTGGCTAGTTCACCACTGGGGCCAGTCAGATGGCTCAAGTCTGGCAGTTTAGCCAGAACTTTATTTTCCTTTTCAACTTATTCTACGTAAACAATATTCTTATTCTGTGTGGTTCACACTCAACAAATCTAATTGGTAACTTGCTCGGAATAACTGAGTATTCAACAGCTCCTTGTTTCACTCCGCAGACTTGATTCAGATTCCACCTTACCGCTCATCGTCTGTGGGACTGTGGGGACAATCTATTTATCTCTCTGTGCCTCGACTTCCACAAATGCAAAGGGGAGAAAATAATGGTGCCTCCTTCACAGGGTTGTTGTGAGACACAAATTAGGTAATGCATGCAAATGCTTGACTGCACACTCCATCTTAATAACTGTTGGGGACTCTTCTTTGTTATTCCGGGGGAAGTCATTTCTGTTTTCTTAACAGGGTCCCTCCCAACTGTTCCCCAGTTTGGCTGCTCTGGAGGACTGCGAATTTTGACAGTGAGGCCTGTTTAACTCGGGGGTGGTGTAGGGCACCCATGGTGTAAGCCACTGAGGGCTTATCAGCCCGCTGTGTGAACTGGCCGGGCTGCTCACAGATGCACGTCTGTGGGCAATTCACGACAGCCTCGCAGGGGCCGAGTCTTACGGGACAGGTGTGCAACCTCAGACAACCTGGGGAAACTCACCAGATGTGACATTGTCTGGTGGCACGGGCTTTTAGAGGCTCCTGAGCCCAGCCATTCAAAATTATAGTGGGATAACAGAATACTTGCTGTTGTTTTAAACCATTACGCTTTGAGTTGGTTCATTACAAAGCAGTGGATACCTGGGACAGCTGGTTAATGGGGGATTGTAGCCAGAGGCTACTGAGGGGGCTGTTGAATCCACTTCCGAAGTTCGTGTCTTTGGATATTACTAGACCGCCAGAGCCACAGCCAGAGACTGGGAGTGACGGTTTTCCTTAATCAGACACTTCCCTCACTTTCCCCTACATGGGGGCATCTCCATCGATTCTAAGCAGGAAACACTACCTTCTACTGTTACAGTTTGCTGCTGCGACCTTCCTGGAACTTGGTGATAAAACAGAGAATCGGAAAGTGGGGCCCACTTGGCTCACAGTTGCGTGCACAGGTGCAAAGGGACGAGTTTGGGGCTTTTTACCCCATTTTAATCAATATCCTTTCATCTTCCCAGGCTCATGGAAAGATGAATTATTAATCTTGTTCTGTGTATTTGTGCAGATTAAAACATTAAGGGCACACCATATGTTTTATCTTCACCTGCTGTTTCCTTGAAGCAGCGTCCAAACGATAAAGCTGGAGTATAAAACGCAGCCTGGGCCCTGGATGCAAAGGGGGAGAGCAGGCCTGGAGCAACCAACAAGGTGAGTCACCAGTGCCGATCTCCCACCAGCTGGGGAGGGGGGGCCGGGCAAAGAGCCTTGAACTCCCCAGAGTCTGCTCTTTGGGCTGGTAACCCCTAGTGAGACTGAAAACGTCTGAATCTGTTGTAGATGGTGAGCATCTGGACCATCGCGCTCTTCCTGCTGGGAGCTGTCCAAGGTGAGAAAGAGCACGCCTGCCCCTTGGAAGGACTGAAACCCAATCTCTCACTGCTGCCACAGAAAGCCTTAGACCTGACAGGGCTGCCAGGACCGGGGGACAAGTTGTTCCCAACGGGAGAGAGGTGGGTGGGGCTGACACTCTGCCTGGGAGCAGGGACAGTTTGAGCCCCTCCCCAGCATCCTGCCTTCATGCCAGGGGTACCCTGGGCCAGACTTTTCTAGGTAAAGCATTAAACACCTGCCTGAGTTAACACAATGAATTATCAATGCCCATTTTCACATTGGTGAAAAAACATACACCTGAGGAGCTGGAACGGGAGGGACGCAGGTCTTTGAAGCTTAGTTGGTAGTATCTCTACAGGACTCAGTGGGACTGGTTCCAGACCTGAAGGTGGGCACTGGGGGCAAGAAAGCATGGGTGGGGCAGAGGTGGGTGTCTTCACGGTCTGCAGACTGTCCCCAGACGGGCGAGTGACCAGGCCTGAGCAACAGTGATTTCCCACATCCCAGTTCAAGCGTTAATCCTTGAGCAAGTCACCCTTTCTCTGCAGGAAAAGAAATTTGCTACGGTCAGCTCGGTTGCTTTTTGGACTCCCAGCCCTGGGGGGGGACTGTAATCAGGCCCCTGAAAGTCCTGCCCTGGAGTCCCAAGAAGATCGACACCCGCTTCCTGCTTTACACCAATGAGAACCCAAACACCTTCCAGGTGGGACCTCTGTCATTTTAGCATCCCTGGCACTGGGTGAGGGGCTGTGTCCACCCTGCAGGCCAGGAGTTTCTTTTCTCTGTACCACCTCCTCCTTTATACTCAGCGCACCCCACTCCTCCAGCTGCACCCCAAGGCCTGGACAGAGTGGCCTTCAGTTAAAAAGGTGGCTTCAATGAATGAATGGCTCGTATTTGCCAGGGCCTCTAGCTGATTATGGGATTCTGGTTTGGGGTGAGGGGCTTTCCAAAGCACCCTAGGAAAGGCAAGACCTTGAGCCACGATTCAGACTCAGTGGAAGCAGTGATCCCTGACATGAAAAAAGGGAGGAAGAGGGAGGTCAGGGCAAGCTTCATGGAAAAGGTGGCTTTTGTTGCATTGGAACAACTAGAAAAATGAAAGAGAGAGGTAACGGGACATCTCTGAGTGGCTGGACTGTGAAGATATGTAATCCCTCTGCACTTGTCACAGAAGCTCCTTCTCTCTGATCCATCCACGGTTGAGGCGTCAAATTTTCAAGCAGACAGGAAGACGCGCTTCATCATCCATGGCTTCATAGACAAGGGGGAGGAGAGCTGGCTGCTGGACATGTGCAAGGTAGGGGCTGCGCTGGCCCCCGCAGCCTGCCTGCGGACTGTCGCTGCTGCCCCTGGGTCCTGTAATGTCCCTGCCTCCCTTTAAGCAATTGCAGTAAATGAGCTCAAAATGCAATTAAATGCTTCTCTTTTAAGAAAGTAAAAAATTCCTATCCACGATCCTGGACTGCATCTGTAGCCTGGAAAGGTGACGTTTGTTATGTGAAAAAATGCCTCCTGACGCTGGTTAAATCAATGTTAAATATTGTCTGCCCCTATTTTCAGTGAGGGTACTTGAGGTTCCTGAAAAGGGGGAATTGGGTGCTTTTTGTTCCAATATTTCCCTCATCCCTGAGAGTCAGAGATGTACAGCGATGACCACATATGTAAGCATGGGGAGCTGAGCGCGACTGGGTGACTTACAAGGCAGCAGAGAAAGTGACAAAACCGCAGGTAGCATAGCACCTATTGGTCAGAAGAACAGACAGCTGAGGAACCCACATGTGCGCACACGCATATACATGCCAATGAGACACATGTGCAGGGATCTGCACAGGTACTCACAAATACACACAGAATACACCATTCTTCTGTCTTTTCACGTGTATACTGGTTTAGTCTTTTTTTTTTTTTTTTTTGACACCTAAGAATTCACTCCAGCACACACATTGATAACTCTGATCTATAATGGTAATAGGAAAAGTTACAAACCCAGAAAATTAAAGTCATTCTGCACTTAACCTTGGTTTACCAGCATGTAATTCTTGGCACCTTTCCGTCTCACCGGTAATAAGCACTTTAATGTATTCACTGTAAGGTGCCGTTTGTGCCCGCATTTTCCAGGCTGTACAAGATTCTTCACGGTTGCTTTAAGCACAACAGTCCTGAGGGACTGCCTCTCGGAATCTTCGTGAGTGTGGTCACACATGTTAGTGTACAGGTGGAAAGGCTCAGAGCAAATTTCACATTTCCAGTACCATCTCAAATTCAAGCTGGCCATGCAGAAACGCCTGGAGGGGCTTCTGAGAATATATCAGTTCCTTTAACACTCAGGAAGTTTTCCTTGCAGAATTCTTCAATCTCTTTTAAACCAGCGCAGTTTTATTCTTCAAATACCTGCAGTGCGTGGTTTCTCCACGAAACTGGAGGCTTTTCTGACTCTACAAACAGTGATGCTTCCCTCTACCTTCAACCTTTGTCACTGCCCAGCAGGCTGGGCTGAGAGCAAGCCCGGTAGTTGGCAGCAGCGTTGCTAAGTGGCCGGAAGGACCCCTGGCGGTCCAATCCACAAAGTCGTTTAGACACTGGCCCTCAGAGGTTGCACTTGAGGCTTTTCCTTTTTAAAACAGGGCTCCTCTAAGGATGCAATTGTTTCCCCCACCTAATCAACCTTATTGAATTTGGAGGGAGAAAACCAGGTGGTGGCCAGCTCTTCGTATACAAACCAGAGAGGGAATCTGCATTCACCCTGAGGGGTGACTCCTAACCCACAGCAGGAGTCCCGAAAGTCTAGTGGCTCTCAGCGCCCCAGCGAGGACAGGACGGGAGCACAGCCAGGAGTAACTCTCAGGGACCACTGCTGAGCCCTGGCTGGACGTGGTTTCTCGTGCCCCCGTGATGACAGCCAATGTCTTTCCAACACCAGAACATGTTCAAGGTGGAGGAGGTGAACTGCATCTGCGTGGACTGGAAGAAAGGCTCCCAAACCACCTACACGCAGGCGGCCAGCAATGTGCGTGTGGTGGGCGCCCAGGTGGCCCAGATGATCGGCATGCTCTCGGTGAGTGGACGGCTGCATGGCCAGGCTGCCGAGGGGGCAGGTGGGGTCCCCGGGTCTTGGTTGGGTGAGATACCTCTGGATTATGTATCTATATATATTATATATTGACTAGCTTGCCCCCCAAAAATAATAGAGCAGGTGAATATAAGAGTTGTCTTTGGATTCCAAAGCATCTAGCCCCAGGGGTCCCCACTATACCAGGTAGACTCTGTTTGGGGGAAAACACAGCATCTCTAGGGAGAGCCGTCGGAGCCAAAGGGCGGGCGTGCGGTGGATACGGGCCCGCTCTGTTGGCTGCTGTAGTGGGTCCTGTTGATCTTGGGGAATCTCTTCTGGAACAATCATGTCAGCTGTTTCCTCCTGCCTTGGTCTTCCTTTTTCACTAATTCTTTAAGTCTTTCATTATTTCAGTTAAGTCACTAATTTCTGGTGACTCATTTCTCCACCAGGTAAAGGCCGCAGGCATCCCTGCCTTGCGTTTGGAGGGTCTGTAAAGGAGCCGATCAGCCCTTACTGCTCCCGCAGCCCTGCAGAACCCAAACCCAGGGTGTCTCACCACAGGCACTGCAGACCAGCAACGAGTAGATCTGGGTGAACAGCAGTGAGACCAACATGAGCAAACATCTCCTAACTCTATGTTATGTGTTTGTTCACCCAGTATTTAGGGGGCGCAGTGTCAGAAGCTGTGCTGGGTGGTAAAGGGGATGGATGAGGCCCCAGGACTTGGACGTGCTTACAGCGAAGACTTGACAATAAAGCGTGGTCAGGATTCTGATGGGGAGAGTGCAGGGCTTGATGGAAGCATAGGGGTGGGTGGGGCTGATCCGGATGGGGTGAGAGTGGAGCTGATGAGAGCCGTGTTGATGTGAGCTGAGCAAGTGGTCAGTGAGATGAACAACCACAGGAAGAGCGTTCCCAACCAGGCCCAGAGACCAAAGAATTTGATGTATTTAAGGGCCTGGAAGGTCCACAGAGGGTTTGCTAGAGAAGAGTCTGGAAAAACACGTGTTGGGTCAGGAAAGCGCTGAGGACCTGGTAGTGAGTCTGGGCTTGATCCTAGGGAGAGTGGGAGCCATGGGAAGTCTCAGCAGCGGAGGGACGGTATCAGGCTTGCATGCCACAAAAACCACCGCACAGAAATATGCTAAAAATACCATCTTCCCCCTCCAGACAAACTACAGCTACTCACCTTCCCAAGTTCACCTCATCGGCCATAGCCTGGGAGCCCACGTGGCTGGAGAAGCAGGGAGCAGGACTCCAGGCCTGGGCAGGATTACAGGTAAAGCCCAAGGGGCAGGGTCCCAGGTGTTGTCCCCAGCAACCCCACAACATGGTACAAGACTGCAGCCCAGCTCAGAACTGGCCCAAAGGAGACTGACCCCTTGGCCTTGGCAGAGGTGGTAAGAGTCAGCAGAGAATAGTTCAGGAAGCCCCCAAGAAACCCATCTGTGTGGCAGAGGGTGGCAGCTCCATCCCTCCGTTTCCCTTTGCTTCTCCTGCCTCTGTCCCCGTCCCTTCTCTCTAGGTGCAGGTTTTCTGGCAGCATGGGTCGCTCAGCAGGACTGGGCACCCAGGAAACTACAGAGTAAGGCTCGTATGAACATGAGCAAACACAATTAAGAAGGATCCACATTGTCATTCCTCTTTCCCCTGCCCTTTGAAGTCAAGGGCAGAATAGAAGATGGAAAGCATGCTTCCGTTGCCTCTGCTGGCAGAAGAAACCTAGCCAGGGTCATGGCCAGAAGCATCCTGTCAGCCCCAGCAAGGCCTTCACATTGTAACAATAGCCGCAAAATATACCTGTATAATATAATGCTAATATAATTGCTATAGTAAGCATAATTTAAGAGCCTAATTATCCCAAATACTGTACAAAGTGCTTTACATTTTCTCATTTAATCCTCAGAACCAAAGAAACAGGCTCAAGGAATTGAGTGGCTTATCCAAGGCCGCATCACTGATTAGTGGTGGAACTGAGATTCTAATCCAGTTTTGTTGTCATTTGTCTCAAATAAGTCTCTGCCTGCACAAGAACTCACCCTTTTATATTCAGTGGACAGTTATGCTCATGACTTTTTGGTTGCTCTGACCAAACCTTCCAAAAACTGTTGACAAATCCAGGAGCCTCTCCAAGAAGGAAATGTAGTCAGGAGGAAATAATAATAATTAACGTTTTACTTATCCACCCATGGTGATGTTCCAGGCACTATGCTAAATGCTACATATATTAACTCATTTAATCGTGTAACAACCGTATAAAATAGATGCCATCATTAACCCCATTTCATAGATGGGAAAACGGAGACACAGTAAAGATCAAATGATTCACCCAGGGTCATGCCACTTGCCCAAGAAGTAGCTGAGTAGGGATTTGGAGCCAGGCAACCCAGTCCCGGAGTCTTGTTCTCACCTATGACACCATACTGCTTTGCCCCTTTCTTCTTCAGATTTGGGAAGTGAAAAGAATATTGAAGAAGAAAGATACATAAGTAAATGGGAGCATCCAATGTAGAAAAAACTCCTTGCTCCAAAAACAATCTAAATTTCTTTGTTCATCCGCCCTTCCCTACCACGCCACTAGAGCCCCCCCACAACAAGCGACGTTGAGACTGCGCTCCTGTACTCAGTGCTCAGGGCCCTGGCGCTGACACCTCCAGGTTGTGGCAGCTCTTCAGTTACAGCGCAGCTCGAGCAGCTGTACGCCTTGGCCCTGCGGGCATCCTCAGCCAGGCCTGCCATTGGCAGCACTGCTCATCTCTTCTAGGGTTGGATCCCGTAGAAGCAAGTTTCCAGGGAACTTCCGAAGAGGTTCGACTTGATCCCTCCGACGCCACCTTTGTGGATGTGATTCACACGGATGCAGCTCCTCTGATCCCCTCCCTGGGTGAGGCCAATGATGCTCCAACCCTGAGCACGTGCAGTGGGGTGTTGCCCAGGATAGCCCAGCACTATCAGATGCTCATGGCTGTTCCAAACATTTCAGGTTTGGGATCAAACCAGCTGATGGGTCACCTTGACTTCTTCCCCAATGGAGGAGAAGAGATGCCGGGGTGTAAGAAGAATGCCCTGTCACAGGTTGTGGACATAGACGGCATCTGGTCAGGTAAAGCCAGAGCGGAGCGGGGCATCCCTTCCCGGGGTGAGCAGTGCCTTCCCCGAAACAAACCTTAAAAAACAAAAACAACCTGTTCTTTGAAAATATGCAATCCCCCCTCCCAGACCTATTTCTGAAAACTATAGCTATACATCATTGGTTGTATCTGAGCTCTCCCGACCATGTACTTCCTCACAACGTTGTTGTGGGGGTCTGGAGCGTACAAGCAGCAAAGAATTACCAAGCTGTTGCTCAAAGCTATGACTCCAACAGTAAATGGGTAGGTACACATAGCAAAGTATGGAAAACCATAAAAGCAAGCATCCTGGCTCTAACAGGAGGTGTCTGCCAGTTTCTCCCGTGGGAGTCAGTGATACGCTTCGAGCTCATGCAACTGGCTTCATTTCAGTAGCCAAAATAAGAACATTCCAGCATTTCCACGGCAAAACATCAGCACCACAGGAGTCACCGTTCCTCAGTGCTGGGGCCAGAATGAGAACAATCACGCTTGAGAGTGGTTAGAGTGAAGACTGTGCTCTTCAAGTGGTTAGTCTTTATCCTTGATCCAGTGCACTGGGAGGGAGTAAAGGGCGTCCTTGGGACGCAGCTCTGACTCTGTGTCGAATACTGTTGCAAGTACAACCGGCAGGTGAGTGTTTCCTGCCAGACTCTTTATTTGCCACCACATGCGTCAAAACCCTTAGTGATCTGACCAAATCTGCTGAGTGAAGATTTTTATTGGATTCAGTCAAAGTGGCTTGGTACATGGGGACACTATCGAAGCAAATGTTAAGGACAAGACTCATAGGATTGTTTTTTATAGCCTTGTGAGGGTTTGTATGGGTAAGGTGGCCAAAACTCTCCATCAGCAATGGCCAAGCAAGTTCAGTCCAGGCCTGGAAGGTCTGAATGTGTCACCTGGCAGGAGTTACGAAAGCCAAGGAAGGTGACAAGGAGTGAGATGCAACGAGAGCGATGCTCGCATGAAGCCACTCAAACTGCTCAGCCCTCCTTTTTATTTGCATGAAAGTGTTGTCACCCTGGTTTTATCATGTCTGAGAGGTCGGTGTCAGATCTGGTTGTGTCTTCAAGGACCTCCAGGTTGGCGCCTGGAGCACGGGCTGGCGGAGGGTAGAGGCATGGATTCACAAACCAGATGGGTTGGGTTTACTTCCCAGCTTTGCCATTTGCTAGCTGTAATCTGACATCTGAGTGTGTGATCTAGATCTTTCTGTTACCAGGGATGGTGTGGAATGTACTTTGGTGAGTAGTTCCTGATGGACAACATGGACCACAGATGCCAAGCTCTCAGAACGTTGTCCGTACTGTATGTTAACTGGACTAATGTAGCTGGATTTGGGACTTACCTTAAATCTCTGAAAATCTACTTCGAGGTGGTTAGCATCCATCAACCTTGCATCCATCCCACTTGAAGAGGCAAGAAGTTGTCACAGCTCCCTGACCACCTGTGTCAACTTCTTCATTTGTTTCCCCAGGAACTAGGGACTTTGTGGCTTGCAATCACCTGAGAAGCTACAAGTATTACACAGACAGCATCCTCCATCCTGATGGGTTCACGGCATACCCCTGCGCTACCTACAAGAGCTTTGAGTCTGTAAGCTATTGTCCCACTCTGAGCCCCACTGTGGCACTGTTGCCCAGCAGCATTGGGAATTTGCAGGACCTGCTCACCTTATCTGCCCATCCCCTACTTGTTTGGGATTGCCCCTCAGAGTTTCATGGTCCTGCGGAGTGGAGGGAAACCAAACTCTAGGTAGGCAGCAACTAGAATTCTCGATGAGTCATGTGGATGAGGAAGACCCTGGAAAAGCAGAGAAAAGGGCAGTCAATGCAACAATCTAGAAAGGCTTCCTGCAGGAGGCAACATTTCAATCTGGCTTGTAAAATCATTGGGTCTCAAAGCAAGAGAAGGAGTGCGTGTGTGTGGCCAGGGCAGAGCAAGAATAGGAGAGTGTATGAGAGACGAACTCAGACGTCAGACAGGAGGAAAGGCGGATGCTGGGCTTCACATGCCAGGCTGGACTTCGTGCCTGTGCAGCCGGCAACAAGAGGGGAGAGATGGAGGGAATGGCAGTCTGGAGCCTGCCCGTTCTGGCTGTGAGAGCCAGTGGGAGCGATCTCTTCTCAGCTCCGCATTCAGTGACAGCATGTTGGTAGCCTAAAAATGGCCACAGTCAGAGTGTTAACACCATGGAAACTGGCAAACATGACAATCAGGGACTCTTTTTGTCCCAGAGTTGGCTGTTAATCATTCACCAACACATCACTTGATACAAGGTATAATTGATCTAATCTGGGGCCCAGTATTTTCTCAATATGAACTTTCTAAAGCTCCCCAAGCAATTCCAACGTGATGTGCATTGGGCTCGGGAAGGTAATTTAGACACCATCTGTTCCCCTTCCAGTTACCAACGAAGAAGCTCAGACTGCAGGAAAATTGCTCCCCCGTTGTATGGATCTTAAAAAGACAAATTTGCTCCTTCCAGCCTGATCTATCTCTTCTCATTAGAACAAGTGCTTCCCCTGTCCAGACGAAGGGTGCCCGCAGATGGGCCACTATGCTGACAAATTTGCCGGCAAGACAAGTGAGCAGCAGCAGAAATTCTTCCTGAACACAGGCAACTCCAGAGACTTCGCCCGTAAGTTGCACTTAGACTTTGCCTGCCAGGTAAAGAAAGTTTCATTTCTGTTGGAAATGAAGGGCTTGTCTCTGACCTGAAATATTTGTGGACACGTTTTTATCATCTTAAAAAAAGGACAGACACACACACACACACACACACACACACACACACACACACACACACACTGTCCCATTTAAGGCTCAACAGGGGATTTAGAAAGAGTCTGCATTTCCTTCCTTGTATTTCTATGGCATGAAACGAGTAGAAGCAAATAGTCTAACTAACGGGATAGCAGCGGTTTGCCTGTCTCTGTGGCCAGCTACCCTGAATTTTTACTGCTCCATCATTCATGGTCCTCTTTCTATTTTCTTTTCATTTTTTAAAAATTAAATTTATTGGGGTGGCATTGGGTACTAAGATTATAGAGGTTTCAAGTGTACAATTGTGTGATTTTATGACACGTGATCTGTATGTTGCCTTGTGTGCCCACCACCCAAAGTCAGATCCTCCTCCATCACCATGTATTTGACCCCCTGAACCCCTAAGATTGTATCACATGCACCTGTTCTTCTATTCACTCAACCAACATTTATTGGGTACCAGCTCTTCACTGGGCTGGGCCCCTTAAGAAGCTAAACTCCGATCTCCCCGTTCCCCTCATCACCCCCAGTCCACACGTGCCTGGTGCTCAGGGGCTGCCCCTCTGGTGGAGGGTGGGCAGGAATCAAGAAGACGTGATTTCTCTCAAGAATCTGCTGGACAGACGAGGTCATAGGGTAAACATAGGGCATGTTTAGGCCACCTGGTGCCACCCTGCCCATGACGGCTCCCTGAGATGTTTCACTGTAAAAAAGAGACCGTATTGTATAAGTATATGAATATAATACATGTCTTATGTAGTCAAGCCAGATTCATCGAGGTGTAATTTTTGCACAGCAAAATTCACCCTTTTTAGTGGATAATTCCACAAGTTTTGACAAATGAATAGTTCTGTGACCACCTCCACAATTAAGACATGGAGCATTTTCATCACTACAAAAATTTTTTTAGAGACATTGGTTAATCAGTCCTTCCACTGATACGGTGATGTATGAAGTACTTGCCTATATTCTAACAACAAATTAAACATTCAAAAACTACATATTCATTCCCAGCCACGTTTATTTGTTGGCCACAGGCAACGCTGGACACTGAGGGTTCGGGGAGCAAGGTGTGCTGTGCACGGCCTGTGCAGCTCAGCAGAGGAGACGGAAACTGAGCCGGCAGCCGGCAGTGCGCTGGGCCTGGCGGGTGGCTGCTGTGGCTCTGGGGACAGAGGGCCTGGCCCCGCCAGAGGGAGGCACAGGGACCACTTCCCTGAGGATGTGAAGGACGAGTGGGAATGAAGCAAAGGGTGTGTGTGTTTTTACATGTGTGTGTTTATACAAAGGATGTGTGATGAGTGTGTTCATATGTGTGTGTGTATATGCATGTGCATGTTACTGTGTGATCATACGTACGTAGATTTTATGTGTATGTGTGTGTGGGCACTGAGACAGCACTCCAGGTATAAATCTAGGGGGCAACTGAGCCCCACTCAATGCCGGACCCTGCTCAGAGCCGGGGGTGCAGAGACTAGACACAGAACCTGTCTGCAGGGGGTTACCGGGCCACACTCCTGAGCTAGTGTCCCAAGTGAGGGGAGGCCCCTGTTCTTTCTCTTTTCACCTTAAGCCATTGTACAATCATTCCAGAGCAGAACTCTCCCGAAAAACTTCCTGCAATGCTAGAAACGTCTGTGCTGTCCGATACAATCATCATGAACCCCGTGTGGCCACTGAGCACTCGAAATGTGGCTAGTGAAACTGCTGAACTAAATTTTTAATTTGATTCACCTAATTTAGATTTAAGCATGAGCAGCTGCACACGGCGAGTGGCCCCTTTGCTGGGCAGTGCAGGTTGGGAGGAAGATGCTGCCCGGTCCGCGTTTCCCCTCGTGGTCTGGTTGGAGTTGGGGATTGACCTGTAGACTGTCTTACACTCAGGAGTCTCACTGTAAGGGACAGAGACCGGAACCTGAGATGCAGGTCGGTGTTTTGTGCATGAGTGAATGGAGCTCTTTTCCCTCTCCTGTGCAGGCTGGAGATATGGCGTGTCCGTCACAATGTCTGGGAGAATGGTCACTGGTCAGGTCAGAGTTTCTTTGTTTGGAGATAAGGGAAATACTCACCAATTTGACATCTTCAGGTGAGTGTCCTATTTTAGTGCCACATCTCATTCGATGATATACACGGCCTTCAATCCATGCATTTAAAGGCTCATTATTTCTTTACCTATGGAGGGATTTTAAATTCTTCCCTTTGTGTGCTGAAGTTAACTTCAGACTTCTGCTAACAACTTTTCTTTTCTCTATTATAGATCCAGGCATTTCATTCTTTCTCACTCGATAGATAATATTTTTTAAAAAATAAATCTAATTATTATGAAGATATCATGTTTTATAATTTGCATAGTAGCATGTGCTTGTTATGTTAAACCACATGAATAATGTGTTATTATACCAACAATTATTTCAGGAAAAATAATATTAAGGAATTATATAATTTTCTATGAGAAAGTTTTAAAGAGAAATTAACCTAAGAGTGAGTAACCAATATTTAAATAACAGTTTAATTTCTGGCTTTTCCATTTCTCCATCCTTTATTTGGGAATTACTTTGGAAAAGTAATCTCATTAATTTAGAGTAGCAAAGAGTGGCGTGGCCTTATACGATCCTTGGAAGTTGTTTCTGTGAATGAACATGTTCCTATTTCTGTTTCCAGGGGGGTTATCAAGCCAGGCTCCACCCATTCCAATGAGTTTGATGCAGAGCTGGATGTTGGAACAATGCAGAAAGTCAAGTTCCTTTGGAATAACCACATGATAAACCCAGCGCTCCCCAAAGTGGGCGCGTCCAAGATCACGGTGCAGAAGGGAGAGGAGAAGACAGTGTATGTATCTCCGGGCCTGTGCCCGAGGGCGTTTGCAGAGATTCCTGTTCGTAAGGAAAACTCATCCCAGAGGGTCAGGTTGTGGGTCAGCCAAAAAGCCGAGAAAATCTACTCCTCTGGGGCCTTTCCCCCAGCCAGTGAGTAGCCGAAAGGGAGCACGGAACAGCTACGTCAGCTGCACTCTATCGAGGGTTCTCAGCACTGCCTGTGGGAGTACAGGGGACACGGACCCCCTCCTCAGCCCCGGCCTGCGTGGGGCTCCCCCTGGCCCCATCGGTGCCCAGCCGTAGCTGCAAGGGACTGCCTGCAGCGCGACCATCTGCTGCGCCGGCCCCTCTGCCCTCCCTGCCTCACAGCAATAGTTTGGGGAGTAAAACAGCTGAATTCATCCAGTTATTCAAATAATGTTGCTGTCATAAAAACACCCAGTAAGTAACAGTTTTAAAAATCACCATCATCATCATTAGGAGGCTAAAGAAAATCAAATTGTGTTCTGCCCTCTTCTCCAATCCCCCTCAGATTACTTCAGTCACTTCTTTGGCTTTCACGTCCTATGAAGGAACGTGCAGGCTAGAATTCCCTCCTGTGACGTGGTATTAAGAGCAATGTGGCTCTCCCTACCTTTATCCACCCCCTATCCTTCCTCTCTGACTTTACTGAGCACCTGCTGTGTGCCTAGCTGGCAAAGAGTTGGGGATACAAAAACGGTGTTTGCTCACAAGGCATTTACCACGTGAAAACTAGATTTGTGGTTCCTGTGGAAGGTGAAATGACAGATTGAAAAACTGGCCGTGAGGGTCCTAAAGACAGTGGCTGAGGAGAAAGCAGAGGGCCCAGCAGGGGGCAGGCAGTTGCCGAGGCGGGCAGGGCACGGGCACGGGGCATCTCTCGGGCTGAGGGATTTCCACACTGGGAAGGGCACCAGCAGGGACGAGGGGCTCAGTGTGTGAGGGGTGGGGGAGGCCAGCCTGCTGTGACAGGACCCAGGGTGCAGGGAACCAGGGAAATGCTTGGGGGTGACGGTTGCAGCTCCCAGGAAAGACAGATGCAACACAAAGGACAAAGTGTGGAAGGCCAGAGAGGAGTAAGGAAACCGGGCGAAGGCCTCAGGGCTCAAGGACGGTGAGTGAGGCCTGAGAGACGCTGCGGTTCTTGGAAGAGCCGTGATAACAACCACTTAGGTCCGTGTTGTGTTCATTCCCACAGAGTCATTTTACATTTAGGGCCATGAGATGTCACATTACTGACTTGGGACCTCTGGGAGCAAAGCCACAATGCCCGGAGACTCAAGTAGCCAGCCCCGTGTCACTGCTGGAAGGCTGGGAGCGGGGAGCCGGGGGCAAGGGCCCTTCTGGAAGGCAAGGTCATAGAAAATGTGGACTGTGGTGTCAGATGTTTGCTTCCGGGGTCTTCTGCTTGGTAACTGAGAGTCCTCTGGGCCTCAGTTCCCTCTCCTGTAATGTAAGACCCGTAACGAGACCAGTGACCGCCAGTGTCTGCAGCTAGGAAGAGCTCAGCGTATGGTAGCTACGACACTGTTCAGCGAGGTCCCCAGAGGCACGGAGCCTAGGGTCAGCCCTTCTGTACGCCAGCCAGTGTTTGCGAAGGGCTGGCACACGCTTGGGGAGAGGGAGAGCGTGAGAGGTCCCATCGCTGCCTCAAGGGGCCCCCAGTCTGGCCGCACAGAGGTCCCAGGGACCAGGGCCACTTCTGAGCAACAGCTGGCCTGTCCTAGGGCCTAGCTGCCTGTCACACTGGCAGCCCCAGAGGCAACAAGTTTTCCAGTCATTGGTTGAAGCTGTAACCCCATGGCTTGTGAATTGTAAATCAGCAAATTCCCTTGCTCACCAATGCCAATCACCAAGTAAGGATGTCTAACACTTAAAAACGATTCATTTTCCTCCACAGGTACAGCTTCTGCAGCGAAGATACTGTGAGAGAAGACGTCCTGCTCACTCTCACGCCCTGTTAAACTCCAGACACAATTTGGTCGCCGTGTTAACATCAATAAAATCCTTCCATGCATCTACCTACTCAGTCTGTCTCTGACGCCAGCTGCCCCCTGCAGGGGCACCCAGGAATTGAACATTTTAAAATGTCCAAGTGTCCTGAGCGTGTCCATAGATTTGGGTCTCTGGCCATGGACTCCTGATCACACACCCTTTTCCCCGCTTTCCTTGGTCCTCACAGCCACTGTTTCCTCCTCACCTGAGGGGGTGGCAGCAAACTGCAGAACTGGGGGTGGGTGTTTATGCCTCAGCAGAGCCTCTCATCTTACAGGCGAGGACACTGAGGCTCAGACTGGGGGACCTTACTGTTCACACACACAGGGTGAGTCACTGTCCCGGCAGGACTGAGGGTTGGGCCCCTGCATCTGACTCCAGAGCTCCTCCCTGACTCCGCCCCCACCTTGAGGGGTCATGGAAAGACTGTGCTAATGACACGGCCTCTTCGTTGCAGCAACTTTGGTGGTGATGGGACCACTTGGTGGCTGGCTCTCGGTGAGGTCTCGGGTGCCCCAGCATCCAGAGGCGGTGCCGGGCACATCGCAGAGCACGGACAGGCTCCAGCCCCCACTCACCCTCGCCGGGGCGGCTGCTGGCAGGTGCCATCTCAAAACAGGGCTCAGCACTGAGGAAGGATGGGGACTTCTCTGTCATTCCATGGTCTGAAGCCACCACGGAACCCTCAGCCAGGCAGACCTCACCAGGGCCCCACCACACAGGTGTTCTTCAACTAGGAGAGGAGGATGTTCTTCAGGGTGGCCCAGCCTGTCCCACCATCATCCCCAGGGGGCTCTGCAGGTCTGGGACGGTCACCCCCTTCCCCAGAGTATCCCCTCTTGGCAGAGCAGTCTCAGTGCCCGGCCTCTGTTCCTGACCATAGGTGTCATGTCACACTATCAATGAGCTTTGAACTTGAGTGTGAGTGAGCACCGGACTGTTCCGGAGGCAGATGTTGTAAAGACCAAAAGAGTGACTCTAATAAGGGCCCCACAGTGAAGGGCACAAGGTAAGCGCTCAACGAACAGTGGTAATGACAAGGGTCAGGGTGGGGGTGGGGGCCCCATTGTCGCAGTTCTGCCCCCCGGCCATGGCCATGAACCCGCACCCTGGCCAGGGCAGCACCACATCCGCCAAGCGCTCAGTCGATGGAATGCAGACCTGCCGGTGCTACCCAACTGCAGCTCTGTGCTGGCTCTGGAGAGGAAAGCGGTCGTCATCACTGACTCAGTCGTGCACAGTAGGGGGAGCCTGGCACCTGAATACACGCCCCGTGCCCCCTGCCGAGTGCAACAAGCACAGATGTCCCGGACAGGGTGGCCCAGAAGACGGAGGAACAAGACAAGGAAAGCTCTGCCAAGCCATTTGTGCTAGGCTGAGACTTGCAAGAAGACTGCAGGCTGGGAGGCCAGCTAAGAGGAGGAGGCCCCTGCCAAGCAAGAGGAAGAGGACTGTACGAGGGCAGAGAGCAAAACAGAGGCTTAATGGAAGGGGTGGGACAGGTTGGCCATGGGTGAGAGCGCTTCTCCCCGGTCAAGGACGGCGTGTCTCCCCTGCTGCCCAGACGAACTGATACGGCCAGCGACTTGGGGGAAACAGTTTTATATGCTTACTTTTATTAAGATTTCATTTACTTATGTTTAGAGAAAGGGAAAAATGAGGGAGAGAAACATCAGTGTGAGAGGGAAACATCAATCAGTTGCCTCTCACACATGCCCTGACCGGGACCAGGCCCACAACCCAGACATATGCCCTGACCAGGAATCGAACCAGTGACGTTTTGGTTTGTAGGACGATGCCCAATCCACTGAGCCACACTAGCCAAGGCAAGGAAAACAATGTTAAAAGAGGGAGGAAACTGAGAAGAGTGTGCAATGTAGAAGGAGGAAGCCACCTGGGGGAGGCTCCCCAAGGCTGTGGGCCACACCATAAGCACTCAGTGAAAGCATTGCCCTGAGCCTTGGGTGACTTGGGGTGAATTGGGGGGCCTGGTTCTTGACTGCAGGTGCAGTGGTGGCCGTGTGCTCTGGGACAGGGGAGGCAGCTGATGGAGCTGGACCGAGGCCAGACTCTGCTCTCTTCTCCCACGTCCCTTTGCTCAAATGGGCATTTGTCCTGTTATCAGATGTGCAGCTGGAGCTGGGAAGGCAGAGAATGGCGGGTTCTGAAATCAGTGCCGTGGACCTGGGCTACTTATCGGTGTGGCCGTGGAGCCTCCATTGCTCCACCCCTGGAGAGGCCAAGCTCAGCCCCTACGTCCATAACCCTAACTTACCACCCTGGGAGGTGGGGAGTTTGGGGCTCTCTGTGGTTACTCTGGGGCACAGCTGCGGTGTCTGTGTGGCTTAGCCCAATGTGGTCAGATTTCCAGATTTCAGGGGCTACACGGGGCCACTTTGATTGGGCTTTGGTTTCATTTTGTTCTTTTAAATACCAAAGGTAGGACATTGTTCAGAATGCATACAGATGCAGCCTTTGGAGCAATGGAAATATGCCACCTTTCTATTCAGTTTATTAACCTAAAGCTCGAGGGACCTGGAGTTTGGTTGAAAACAATAGGAAAAGGCCTTGAGCTGGAAGTCAGGAGGCTAGCCAACCCAGGTGACCTCGGGCAACGATTTCCACGTCTCTGGGCCTCAGCTTTCTCATCTGCAAAATGGAGGCCACAGCCCAGCCCTGCCTTGCTGGTATCGTTGGCTTAAGGCTCTAACAAAAGAATCAGCAGCACCGTGGAAACAGTCAGTGAGCCTTAAGGTGACTGAGGCAACCCAGAGTGTGGCCACACTCTGGTGCCAGACCCAAAGCTAAGAAGAGGCTGTAGGCCTCTTCTTTAGAGGCAGAACATTGGGTCCCTGGGCCCAAAGCCATGCTCATCAAGGTGGGCTTTGTGCCCACCCAACCCAGGACCTCCACACTCACCTCAAGCTACCTGAGGCTGGCCCTGCCCTCTGGGACATCCCAAGGCTCAGGGACTAGCAGAAGCACATTCCATCCTAGCAAAATCACCTGGGAGCTTAAAGGGAAAAAAGGGGTGGGGCCATCCCAGGCCCCTGGCTGACCGATTCAAGAACAAAGCGAAGCACAGGGCTGCCTTAAGAGCCCTTAAGTGACTTCCCCATAGCCCCGCTGGGATACAGCATCTCAGAGAAACTCAAACAGGAGCTCAGCTCCCAGGGCTGTAGAGTACTCTTCTCGGAGAATTCATTCATTTCCTGTTTTTGCTTTCATGACAATCCACATGTTAACCATCTCTAGAGACAAAGCTCTCTTTTTGCCGTGGTCCTTTGCAGCAAGACATTTGTTTCCTGGTTCGTGTGACATAAGACGAGGTGACTACGAGTCCCAGGGGTGGTGAGAATCCCGCTGGTGGCATCCCTGGATTTCCTCAGGTCTGAGAAGTAGGCCCCGGGACTGAAACTGGGGATGTCACAGCCAGGGTCACGGGCTTTGAGAGCAGAGGGCTGGCTCCAGCACCTGGAATGGAGAAGCAGACGTGGAGGAGAGGGAGGGGCGGAGCAGGGCTGTGCCTGCAGAGGGGGGGCCTGGAAGGGGGGCCTC